>MU702191.1:78442-116003 GCA_026770625.1 Nicotiana glauca | reverse complement strand
CATATCACCAGAGTGGTGTGTTGGATTCAAGGAGATCGTTGGAGTCATTAATGAATACGAACATATTTGATTTCAGCTTGTTGGAAGGATAATATCGAGGTTCGACTCGAAAATCTGTTGTGGTATTAGTCAAAAGGGAAGTGGCTTCATGAATGGTTGATCTGAGAGATGGTTACGGTTTAATGCGTGTTTCATTTATCGTTAGCAGTATATGAAAGTGTTGGAATGAGACTTTAGCTAAATAAGAGGTTTTCTATCGGCATTTGGTTGTTGTGGTAACTACTGTGAATGGAAGTTATCGTATCGAGTGCTTGGATTATGTGGTATATTATATGACTTCACCTGAGGTTGCAAGTATGGGTATTACAGTTGGTTCGGGACTATTCAAAGTATAGGTGTGAGGTTTTAATTGTATTGATGGTTTCAGAAGTGAAAAGGTACTTCTGTAATTTATGGGCTAGACTGGATTGGGTAATTTCAGCTATGTTGTGTTGTCGAACCTATATGAGATAGGGTGACGTGAGATTACCTCGGGTATATTCTTGGTAAGGTTATTCAACTATTGGTTGGCTTCTAGGACAACTCTGGGTACGCTCGAGGACGAGGGTTGGTTTAAGTTGGGGAGGATGTCACGACCCGACCCGTTATCTCATGAGTTACCGCTCTGTTTCCCCCATTTTATGCTTCTTCATGTTTCGTTATCGGTATGTGGTGTGTTAGAGTTGATTTGGATTGATTTTGATAAGAAATAAGATACTTAGTCTCGATAAGGAAGGCTTAAGTTGGAAAATTTAATCGGACGTTGACTTATGAGTTATAGGGCTCGGTTGTAATTTCCGGTGATTCGGTTAGCTTCGGGGGATGATTTGTGACTTAGGAGTGCGATCGGAGTTGATTTTGGAAGTCCGGTGTAGAATTAGGCTTGAATTGATGAAATTAGTATTTTGGCGAATTCCGGTTGATAGGTGAGATTTTGATCCGAGGGTCGAAATGGAATTCTGAGAGTTGCTGTAGCTTCGTTATGTCATTTTGGACTTGTCTGCAAAATTTCATGTCATTAGGACATGATTTTTGTTGGTTTTTTTATCCAAAATGGAATTTGGAAGTTTTTGAAATTGTTAGGCTTGAATCCGATGCAAATTTGGTGTTTTTATGTTGTTTTGAGCATTCCGAAGGTTGGAACAAGTTTGAATAATGTTATGGGATATGTTGGCATGTTTGGTTGAGGTCCCGAAGGCCTCGAGTGTGTTTCGGGGTGGTTTCGGATCATTTCGGGCTGTTTTGCAATGGCTGAAGCTGGTATCTGGTATTGTTCTTCGCGTTCACAAGGGTCCCTTCGCGTTCGCGAAGAAGTATTTGGCTTCTGGGGTTTTGTTCTTCGCGTTCGCGAAGAAGAGGCAATTCTGTTGCGCAGGTCTTACTTTGTAGGCTCGTATCTCTGAATCTACAATAAATTTGGAGATTATTTAAAAACAAAAGTTGTAGCTCTTTGAATCTAGTTTCCATAAACATATTATAATAGTCATTTAGAGTTATGTGTAAAATGTTATGAGCATTAAACTAGAGGCTGTCCGAGCAGAGTTTGAAAATGAATTTTTGGAACTTTGTTCTTCGCGAACGCGAGAGGAGGACCGCGAACGCGAAGAACAAATCCATGGGCAGCAGAATAAAGTTCAAAATTCGTCCCATTTGCCATTTTTGACGATTTGGAGGTCGGATAAGGCGATTTTTCGGGAGATTTTTGGAGAGAACAACGGGGTAAGTATTCTTAACTCAATTTTTGTTGTATAACTTGAATCTATCACTAGTTTTGGTGTTTAATCCGCGAATTTTGTTGGAAAAGTATAGAAAACCCTTTTGGATAGAATCATGGATTTGAGGGTCGAAATGTTATGGGAATTGGATAATTTTTGTATGGTTAGACTCATGGCGAGATAAGGAATCCGATGATGTGAATTTTGTATTTTTTTGAGAAGTGGGCCCGGGGCTCGGGTTTTGCTAGTTTCGAGATCTTTGCCATTTTTGATTGTTTTCGATTGTGTATTGTTCCCTTAGCATATTGTGATGTATTTGCTCTGATTTTGGTTAGATCCGACGCGCGTGGATGCCGATTTGAGGGGCAAAGGCGTCGCGAGCTAGAGATTTCACCGGTTCGAGGTGAGTAATGATTGTAAATGATATCCTGAGGTTTGAAAACCCGAATTTGCACATCATAGTGCTGTATTGAGGTGACTTGCACGCCGGATAGCGAGCGTGGGGTAGAGCGCCGTGGGGATTGTGACTTGGTCCGTCCCAATTGATGTAATTACTATGTATTTGACTGAAACTACTTGTTATCATCATAATTTGGGCTGATTGCCATGTTTGGGCTTCGTGCCAACTATGTGAATCCTTCAGGGATTGATATCATTGTTTTCGCTTTACTTTGCATATTATTTGATCTCGGTCCAAGGTTTTAATACTGTTTTGCAAACTCATCCATTTTTCTAAGATTTGGAAACCAAAAAAATATTTTATTGACGTTTTAAGCTGAGAACTATTATTTAAATATTGCCCAAGTGGCTTATGTGCATTTCTGGTCTGAACATGGATCGGGCTTCGTGCCGCAGCACTGTTATAGTGATTTCTGGATATATGGATGCTCGGGCCGCGCGCCGCAGCGGTATTCTATTGATATTTTGGCCGAGGGCCAGGTTGGTGCCATGAGATGGCTTTATTATTTGTGCTTGGGCTGTAGGAGCCCTTCCGGAGTCTGTACACACTCCAGTGAGCACCGTCGACGTTAAATAGATCGGGCTGCACGCCGCAGCCGGTACCGGAGTGTACCGTCATATGCATTGCATTGCACTCATGCATTTGTTCCTATTTTGTATTATTTGTCATGACATTTTAGCACTCGCATTTCATTGGCTTCCATGCTACCTCTTGCACTGCTTACCTGGCACCCTGGTATTATTTGTTAATGGAGCGTTGTACCCGAGGGGCTGATTTATGTGCTGACTTGCACTATCTATTTTGCATTCATTTGCTTAGCTGTTGGAAAAAAGATATTTTTTTGAAAGAGGTTATAAACTGAGCCAAGATATTTTTAAAGATTTCACGGTTTTATTGTTTTCTCAAAAGGTTACATTGTACTATATAACATGATGACTTGCTTTACGTGGCTTCTTGCTGCTCAGTTATTATTTACCATTATTACTCACTGAAGTGGAGTACTCACTTTACTCCCTGCACCTCGCGTGCAGATGCAGGTATTGGTTTATCCGGTAGCGGGTTGAGCTGGTTGAAGATTTTGCTATCGTAGCTGAGCAAGGTGACCGCTAACGTTCGCGACACCAGATTTTCTTCTTTTGATTCTAAATTTTCAATCCATGTATTACAGATCTTGTAGTTGAATTAAAAATCCTTCTAGATGCTCGTGACTTGTGACACTCCGATCGGGATGTGTCGGGATAATTCCCCGTTTTTATCATTTTTCTTCCACACATATGATAATTTTATTAATGTTTTAGACTTATTCATGCTAAATAAGAATTAAAGAGGTATTGATTGTTCTGTTGGCTGGCCTTGTCTTCACGAGAGGCGCCATCACGACCGTGTTTGAGAATTGGGTCGTAACATTAACTTAACAAAAGTAAATCAACGGGAATAAATGCGGAATAACACAGTTTAAAAGATTATATTTATATTAACAACGAAAATCGAATTAAATTCCACCCAGAATTGGTGTCACAACTCACAAACAGTCTGACCATATAAACAATAACAATATCAATATTCACCCTTATTACTCTTGGTTGCGGCGTGCAACCCGATACCACCTGTCCACCCTTATTAATCCTCAACACATATCACCCTTATTCCTCCTGTTACGGCGCTCAACCCGATCACACATGTCCACCCTTATTACTCCTTGTTACGGCGTAAAACCCGATCCCACCAGACAATCACATTTCACCCTTATTCCTCCTGTTGCGGCGTGAATCACAAAAGAATAAAGAGAAGTGTTGCACAAGCTAACTCAAATCCCCCAAATTACTTATACCTCAATCCACGCAAAGAAATATCACTAAGATTATGAAACTTCACCAGTGAAAACTACTCAGCGAGACCAACCAAGGTGCACCGTAAGGCACCAATAAATCAATCTAAGCCAACATGGTAATAAAATGAAGCCACAAAACAAATAATACTTTAATGGGAACATCAACAGTTAACATGAAATAATTAAATAATTCAATAAAGAGAACAACAGTTAATATGAAGCAAATTAGACATGGAAACATTTATGAGCAAGTAGCAATTAAAGCAGAACATTTATGAGCAAGTAGCAATTAAAGCAGGGAAGCAAGATAGAGGGAAATGGGGAAAGGAAACAGGCTAAACAAGTAATTTAGCGACGCATAGGTACTCGTCACCACACCTATACGCCACACATAGAAAGTAAGTTGGAGATCCCTAATCCCTCAAGTCAAGGTTAGACCAAACACTTACCTCAAGCCACGGGTATTTCAAAGCTCAATCACCGCTTAACCTCTCGATTCCACCACCAATTCACTCGTATCTAGCCATAATTAACTTAATAATATCAATAAATGCTAAAGAAATCAATTCTAATGCATAACCAAAGATTTCCCAATATTTTTCCCAAAGAGTAAAAAATCACCTACTTGGTCAAAACTCGATGTTCGGACTAAAATCCGATTATTCATTCACTCCTAAGCTCGGATATACAGTTGGTTTTGGAATCCGACCTCAAATTGAGGTCCAAATTTCAAAATTCCTAAATTCTACCCAAGAACACCCAATTTCCATGAAAAACACTATATTTTGAGATGAAATCATGCAAAAACATGAAATAGATTGAAAGAAATGAGTTAGAAATCACTTACCTATGATTTGGAGAAATTTGGATCTTTGGAAAATTGCCTGTGGGGGTTTAGGGTTCGAGAGAATTGAAAAATGGGTAAAAATCCCATCCAAGTTTCATTTTGAATAGTTGCAGATGTCGCAATTGCGACCAGAGCTTCGCAATTGCGAAGCTCAAAAATGCGAGACAGGTATCATAAATGCAAACCAGCCGCACGCCTGCTACTGTCGCAATTGCGAACCTTTGATCGCAATTGCGATGGTTGTCCCTCCCTGATGACTTCGCAAATGCAAAGTATAGTTCGCAATTGCGAACATGCCCAGGCCCAACTTCCTTCGCATTTGTGATGGACGCAATTGCCAAGCCTGTGGAGCTCGCAAACGCGAAACCTGATCTCGCAATTGCGAGATCAGAGGCCTACAACAGATACCAGATCAACAACAGATTTTTCTAAGTCCTAACTCACTCTGTGGCCTATCCAAAACTCACCCGAGCCCTCTGGGCTCTAAACTGAACATGCATACAAGTCTAAAAATATTATATAAACTTGCTCGCGCGATCAAATCGCCAAAAATAACATCTAGAACTATGGATTCAACACCAAAACTCATGAAATTTTCAAGATAGTTAAAAATTTCTAACTTTTTAAACCAAAGGTCCGAATTACATCTAATAACCTCCGTTTTCACCAAATTTCACATACACGATTTAAAAATTTATTAGACCTCTACCGGGCTCCGAAACCAAAATACGGGCCCGATACCAACGAGGCACAAACTATTTCCATTTCTAAAATTCTTATATTTTCCAGCAAATAATTTTCTTCAAAAATTCATTTCTAGGGCTAGGGACCTCGGAATTCGATTCCGGTCATACGCCCAAGTCCCATATTTTACTACGGACCTCCCGGGACTGTCGGAACACGGGTCTAGGTCCATTTACCCAAAATATTGAACGAAGCCAACTAAATCATCGTTTTAAGCCAAAAATTATTATTTCTTAAATTTTTCACACAAAGCTTTCTAGTATTGCTCCTGAACTACGCACGTAAATCGAGGAGAGATAAAAATAGGTTTTAAGGTCTCAAAACACGGAAACATATTCTAAAACAAAAGATGACCTTTTGGGTCATCACAATAAAGTTTAAATTTTAGTTGACTTACTTCCAATAACTAAACCCATTGGTTGTAAATGAAGTTTTAAGAAGAAACTCAATCCGGATGGTTCCATTGATAGATACAAAGCTAGACTTATTGCAAAAGGTTTTACTCAAATAAAAAATATTAATTATTTTGATACTTATGCTCCTGTAACTAGAATTTCCTCAATTCATATTTTACATGCCTTGGCTTCTATTTATAAACTTTTTATACACCAAATGGATGTTAAAACTACATTTTTAAATGGTGATTTAGAAGAGAATATTTACATGGAGCAACCTGAGGGTTGAATAGTGTCTGGCCAAGAAAATAAAGTATGTAAATCACTATAATCTTTGTATCACCTAAATAGTGGCATGAAAAATTTGATCAAGTATTGATTAATGATGAGTTTTCATCAATTGAAGTAGATAAATGTGTTTATACGAAATGTGTAAATGGTACATGTGCTATTATTTGCCTTTATGTGGATGCTATGCTTATTGTTAGTTCTAGTCTTGATTTGGTACATAAAACGAAACTTTTTCGGTCTTTTAATTTTGAGATGAAAGACATGGGAGAAACTAGTGTTATTTTAGGCATGAAAATTATAAGAATAGCAATAACTTGATGTTGACTCAAGAAATTATATTGAAAGAATTCTTAAACAATTTGATAATTTTGATGTGGTACCTATAGGCACTCCTTATGATGCTAGAGGTCAATTGAAAAAGAATAAGGGAGATATTGTAAACGAAAATAAATAGGCTCAAATTATTGATAGTCTAATGCATTTGATAAATTTTACCAGACCTGATATTGCATATGCTGTGTGTAGGTTGAGTAGATATGCTCAAAACCGAGTCATGATCATTGGAACGCATTAGTAAGAGTAATGAAATATTTGAGAGGTACCATGAATTATGGTATCAAATATAGTGAATTTCCTATTGTACTAGAAAGATACGGTGATGCTAATTGAATCTCTGATTCAGATGAGATAAAATTCACTAGCGGTTACATATTCACCCTTGGTAGGGGTGTTGTGGCATGGAAATCAGCTAAACAGTCAATAATAGCTAGATCTACCATGGAATTTGAATTTGTGACATTGAAATTGGTTGGCAATGAAGCCGATTGGTTAAAGAACCTTTTGGCAAGTATTCCACTAGAAATAAAATCGACACCTTCTGTGTCAATTATTTTCGTAGATTATGTGAAGTCAGAAGTGAATTTGGCCAATCCTCTATCTAAATCATTGGGAAGAAAATTAATATCTGAAACATCGAGGAGAATTGGACTTTTGCCGATTTGAGTTATATCAACTACGATGGTAACCTGACTTATGTGATTGGAGATCCCATGAAGTAGGTTCATATGGGTAACAACAAGTCATTACTTGATCAAATGTGCACTATTAAATTATATCTCTTCTTATGGTATGTGTATATATAGTGCAAGACTGCAATGAATGAGAATTTGAGTTATTATACTCTTAATCTAATCCATAGCCTAATTTTAGATATGTATTGCGCTGGAGAATACCCTTGATGGATGGACTTATATGAGTGCGGAATGGGGTCGCTCCTATGAAATTTATAGGAAAAAAATTTCTAGAGCACTCATGAAAATCAGGCACGCACATGGCCTATTAGCGCAAAACAGTGACAAACAACAAAGTGTGTGCGTGTATAATGTGATAGATAAGACACTAAACTTACAAAAGAATTCTTGGTTCATAGAAGTTTTGAATTTCACCATTTGTTCCGTAAGTTTAATCTTATTTTATCTAGATCTGTTTCATAGCGCAAGAGACACGAGATTCGACGCATTATGCTCATTTGTGAATTCCTAGCAAATTCTTTTTATTTTATTATAATATTATTTTTGAGCTATGTGGAGGATTGTTAAAGAAAATAATAATTTTAATATCTCAAAAAGAATATTTTAATTGATGTCTAGGTTCATTTCATTAATGAGTATTTATTATTGTAGTAATTATTTTAAATATTTTGTAACAGAAATTAGTGTAATTTTGAATTCAATTGGGACGAAATAATCTAACAATTTCTATTGGCTTTAAATGAGTTTTACATTGATAGCTTTCAATGATTTAAGTTATGGAATCTGTAGACTTAAATGATTTAACGTTTTGACATTTGAATACTTAATGGATTTTAACATTTTTTTACCTCACATGTCCATTTCATTTTTGGACTATATATATAGATGTGTTCTTGTGTTCATTAGGTGATAATGTGGAAAAATAAAACTTTCTCTTCTCTTTTTTTAAGTTAATTTTATCCATGATCATTGAACTTTTAGGTTTGTTACCCAAAAATAACTTTCTTTTTGTTACATAAAAATTATTTAACTTTGTGTTCATTATACAAAAGTCATTTTTCTTTCTTTTGTTACACAAAAATCATTTACTTTGCTCTAGCACAAAAATCACATTTTTACTTGAAAAGTCTATTATGCCCCTTGACATTATATAAACCTTCATTTTTATGTAATACCTTCTATATTATATACATATAATATATTTTTACCTATGTATTTTATTTATAAAAAAATAACTTAATATTATTTTTATAATATATTCATATATTTAATTTTTTCCTTGATGTTAATTTTTAAAATATATTAGTAGCATTATTAAATTTGTCAGTAACTTTAATATATATTAGTAGAGAAATAAATCGGCAAGTACATTTCCGTGAGAAAATTCGTAGGTAAACAACAAAGGAAATGAGGAAAAAATCATATATTAATCTGAAGGAAAATTCATAGGTAACTCAACATGCGAATTTAGCTGGGAATATTTTCTTGAAGGTTTACCTGGGCAATTGGTTAATTGAGAAATTACACTACTAGAAACTCGAGAAAAATCGTCCAAAATAACCGACCAAAGTTGGTCGCTAATGGCTAATAACTGTCCAAAACACGATCATTAATACATGATCGGTATTTTGAAGGTCGAAAGGGCATACCGACCAAAGTTGGTCGGAAATTACCGACCAACTTTAATCGGTCAATTAAATTCAGAAAAAAAGAATTGCTGAAAAAAAGTTACTTTATAACACTACTAATATATCTTGAAAATTAATGTTAAGAAAAAACTAAATAATTGAATATATTATAAAAATAATAAATAAAATAATATTAAGTTAATTTATTTATCAATAAATTACATAAGTAAAAATATATTATATAGTAGTATATAATATAAAAGGTATTACATAAATATGAAGGTTTATATAATATCAAGGGCATAATAGACTTCTCAAGTAAAAATGTGACTTTTATGATAACTAGAGCAGAGCAAAATAATTTTCATATAACTGTGAGCACGTGATTTTTGCCACGCTTAATTTATTCCTATAAATTCTTTAGAGTTAGAATTTTTCTTTTATTATTTAAATTTTTAGGAATTAATTGCATGATTTTGTGTCTTGTCTGCATTTTTGTGTGCATTATAATTCATAAAAAAGTACAAAAATAGTACACTTACATTTAGAATTCGATTTTATATTTTAATCAATTAACATTACTAAAATAAGAGAAAAACAACAAAATAGTCTTTTTACAATTTCAAATTTTATATTTTTTTACATTTTTTTTGATTTAGATTCCTCTTAAATTAGGAATTAGTTAATTAGTATCATCTTAGATTTTATTTGGGTCTTTTATTTTACATAATGAAATCAGAAAATACAAAAATAACAATAATAATAAGTAAAATACAAAATTAATTGAAAAAGAAATAAAAGGGGAAAAAACGAAAGAAAACAAATGGGTTGGTCTTGAAGGCCCAAATTTGGGCCAAAGTAGCCTAGCCCAAACAAAATCACCCCAAGCCCAAAACCATAACCCTCACCCGGTCTGCCCTCACATAATCCAAACGACGCCGTTTTGGCGTAAGGAAATCAGGATCGTCCATACCCCTCAATCTAACGGTCCATATTTGATCCTTCATTTGGCATAAAAGTGTAATAACACTTTGTTACAACTCAACGACCAAACCCCCCTTCCTCGTACTAACCCATTCCCTGTAACGCTGGTGTATCGCCACCGTTACTCCGCCGTGCTTCCGCCTTCCTCCGTCGTCCGCCGCCGGTCGGAAATCGCCTCCGCCTGCGGGGATGCTCTAAATAATCCCAAAATTTTACCACATACTCTCCTTCTCCTCCTCTTTCCAACCCTCAAATCTATTTCCCTCAAATCCTCACCGATTTTCTCGAATTTTAGATCAAACATCTGGACCAAAACATCAACTCACCCAAATCCAACCAAATTTACACTATACACTCTTCTAACCTCCCTCTACCTGAATCCTTAGCCAGAATCTCTTGAATGATGCCAAAACTTCTCGAATTTTAGATCTTAGACTGGCAGAACCCTAGAAATCCGAGTTCATTAATTTTTTTTCAATTGCCTGAATCTAGAGGTCAAGTCAAGTCTCGCAATAATGTGTTTGCTTCTTTTTGGATTAAAAAAACACGCGTATACATTATTCTGGGGCTCGAGTTGGAGTTCAGTTGGTTCAACTTGCATAAGTAAGTTTTTCTATTTTTGCCTCTTCTATTATTTGAATCTTATAATTAGTTTAAACTTTTGTTTAATCAATTCAGGCATGTTTCTGTAGGTTTTAGTTAATTTAGACATGATTTAGGTCTGTTCATATTCATATTAGGCTAGTTTAACTCGTAATAGGTCATTTTTTAATTCATAAATTGGTCATTGATTGATATCTCTTCATGGTCGATCCTGCTTTGTTATTGTTCGTTTAGTTTTCTGATTTTTGGTTTAGTTCAGGTTTAACCCTGTTTCATTGATTTTGATTAGTTAATGCAAGTGTTAGTTCTTATTTTTCGATAATTTACTTTTATTGTTTAGTGTTATTAGTCTATTGTTAGTTGATAACTGGATAGTAGTATGATTTAGGATTAATTTTAAGTCTCAATTTGCATTAAGTTGATTCAATTTTAGAATTTTTGGAATCATTTTGGTAATATCTGAATGAATCACTCATTAGTCAACTATAGTTGAGTTCTAACTAGGACAAAGGGGTTTGGGTTTGGGTAGTAATTTCAGGGGCAATCAAGAGTAGTTTAAGCATCCAAAATGGGTTGGTTTGTTAAGGCCCAGTAACTTCAAAACAAAAACAAGGGTTGTATAGGTATTCCAAAGGTAGAAAGCAAGGCTAGAACACCCTAGGGCCTTCTAGAAGGGTGCCTTAGTGTAAGTTTCTGTATTTTTAATGCAGTAACTTGGGTAGCAAGTCAAAAATTCAGGGATTAATCACTAATTTCTTAAATAAAAAAGGGGAAAAAATGAGTAGAACACTCCAGAACATTCTGTCCCATTTCTTGACTTATAGGCAGCCCCAATGCCTTCGTTTACAAGTTGGAGACCCTTTGAAAATTCCCAAAAACATTCCAGCTTTAATTTCCTCACAAAATCCCTTTTCTTAAGTTCAAAAATTTCAAATTTGAATTTCAAAATCCCAGGAAGTCCAAAATCTGCATTCTTATAGCTCAAGTCTTCTTTTAACTCTGGATCCCTTCCAAAAAAAACCAAAAACAAAACAGAAATACAATAGAAAACTCTCAAAAAACATTATTGCATAGCATTTCCTAGGTTAATTCTGCACTTTAAACATTGATCTTACTTTTTAGCTTGATTTTGAACTGCTGAAGCTCCAGAACTCTTCTGAGTGAAACTCAAATGGTTTTGGAGTGTATTCGAGCTTGTTTGGGTGTAATTGGTTTTGATTTGGTGTGATATCATTGCATGGGTTTTAACTAAGTCTGAATTGATTCCTGCTACTGGAAATTGTTGGCTGACCCTGCTGATTTGTTGTCAATTACTGCTGACTCCAATTTTCCTTGTTGATTTAAGGCTCTGGTACATTTTCTCAATCTAGGAACTCTGGAAACAAACTTCATTGAGTTTGCGTGACCTTGAAGTTGTATGATGAAGAAACACTGAGTTCTTCTATTTGAATTTGTCCTTGTAGTTATTGTTAGTTCTATCACTAATAAAATTGGTTTGGAACTATATTAACTATGATTTGCATAATTAGTTGATAACAAAGTAGCATCTGTTAGTCCTTAAAAGTCAAAAAGTAATCCGAGTTTGAAGCTAGCGATTAAACTGAAATTTTAAAATGTATAGGAAATGTTCAGCTTTAATATTAACGTTTCTGATGCTGGAATAAAAAATAATGCTTAGTTTTGGCAAGTTTGTTGTTTGAATTTAGATGCCTCACCTCAATTGGTAGTCATAATAGTTTAAGCACAGTTTTAAAATTGATGAAGTAATATGGTAGTTTAGGCATATTCTGGACGTAGGCATTTGGTGTTAATAAACAACTCTTGTTGATTTGAATTACAACAACATTGTGCCCTTGTTGCAAATATATGAAGTGCAACATAAAGTCCAAAAATTCAAGCTCTTTTGGTTCTGGCCCGCCAGAATCATGGGTTAATGACCCGTTGATATTTAATTGGGCCTCAGCACGTTTAAGGTGCGGTCCAGATTTGCTTCACATTCAGTCCTGGGCCAGGGGTTCATGGCCCAATAGCTAGAAGCTAAAAGTCATTAAAATTACATTAGGAATATGGAGAATTAATTTGTGATATAAATTTAGGTTTTCGAGTTAGGTAGCGGGTTCAAATTAAGAGGGGCTTCCCTTTTGTTTGAATTCGGACTTAAACTCGAGGCTCGAACTTATAAATGCAAATTAATTATGCCTTTTTAGAGACAAAAATGGATAGAAAATCATAGTTTGCTTTAGGTTGACCTTTAAATAAATTGAGATGAGCCTAGCCAAAACAAAAATCTATAAGTTGCGGGGCCCTCATTAAAAGCTTAATTAAAAAAAATACTTAGCATTCGAGCGTGCCATTTAGCGAATTTCACGGCCCTGCACAAAGTTAATAAGACGTTAGACGCTTTAGGCTTGTTTTTAACAATTTTACCTTATTAAATACAGGTGTGTATTTAATGCAACCCAAATCTAAATCCCAAAATATTGAATAAGAATGTGTCGAGGATACGGGTGCATTTTATGTGACGTGATGCAAAAACATATTTTTAAACGACGTTTACTTTCTTAAAAATCTTTAATTAAAAGTGGTAAATGATTCTAAAATTTCACTATAGGTTGGAGCATTTATAAAAATTAGATTTTAGCCATTTATAATAATTTAAGCGACCTTTCTAGAACCACGGGATCCGGGGGTGCCTAACACCTTCCCTCGGGTCAACAAAATTTCTTATTCAGAATTTCTGGTTCGCAAACTCCAATTTGGAAGTAAAAATTTTCCTCGATTTGGGATTCAAGTTAAACCGGTGACTTGGGACACCAAAAGCCAAACCTATCCCAAGTGGCGACTCTAAATAAATAAATAATTCCATTTCGAATAATGTCACTTTAAATGGAAAAACGCCCTTATACATTTATCCGTCGAGGTAGGTGTGTAAAAAAGGAGGTGTGACAGCTCTGGCGACTCTGCTGGGGATACGAACACAGAATTTCGATTTAGGGTTCAAGAATTCGAGCTTAGTATAATTGTTATATTTGGCTTTATCTGATTTTTCTACATGTTCCATGCTATATGTGCTAAATGTTTTACTGCTTTGATATTTGTTGAATTGTATATATAAATTGTTACAAGTCCCTTCCTCTCTCTGAGTCTTCTACATCATGGAGAAGGGTGCACTTCATGTAGCTTCTCTTCTGTTTAGAGTCGTTCCCAATTTAGAACGAGGTTGGATAAGTTTCTAAGCCGGCAGAGCTTCTGTATCCCCGGTACGCTGCCTCCCCCTCGACTCGAGTTGTCCGCTCGGATAAGCCAGGTCTAGATCAATAAACCTAGGGTTTAAACCTAGAAGAACAAAAACTCATGCCAGATCCCTAGTAGGACGTTTGTTTGCATCATGTGCATTTGACTTAGGGGACTCAAGGGGTTGGGTCGGTCTAGGACAGGTGACCTGAAATAAATTGACTATCCTGATGCATCTTACGTGCTACTTGCGCATTTATTTGCTCGGCTTTGCATGTTGACCGGCTTGTCTAAATAAGTGAAAATTGAGAAAAATTAGCAGTGTTAGGACTAAGTGAGGGTGACAATTTGTCTCGAAAAAACTCAATGCCCAAATAGTAACGAAATGCTGTCGGATTTTTAAAAAATAATAAAAAAAAAACAAAAAGAGAGAAAGATATTTGAAAAAAAAAGATAGCCAGACATTTTTTGTTCAAAATAGTTTTGAATTTTGGCAAATCTGCCCGAACTACGCTGGTTTGATTCTCACCGAATGTGAGATACGTAGGCAACCCTCATCGGGTCCAACCACCCTTTTTGCAAAAAATAGCCAAAAACACCAAAATTTTAATTTTTTGTCAAAATAAATCGGGTGATGCCATTTTAAGCCGAATGTCCCCAAAATGACGTCGGAAGGCTGTTTTTGCAAGAACGGCCACCTTGAATCATTTTTAAATGGTTTGCAGGCACAGAAATGCTGGAAGACCGTATTCGCAAAACCAAATCCTTGTCTTGTTAAATAAAGAATTTTGCAAAAATAGCCAGTTTTCAAAAATGTCATTAAAATTCCCTTGTAAATGAACGTGCATGATGACTTCAAGTAACATCGAAACCTTCTCGGTCCTGAGTGAGATCCCTTCGAAACTCCATATGTGGTGGATGATCTAGGAAAAGGAAGTAGAGAGATTGTGGTCAAGATTTTGGGCGGTCTAGTTGATCTACTGAACATCAAACCGAGAAAGGATATCATTGAGGCACTAATACCATTTTGGGACCCGACCCGTAATATATTATGGTTTTTAGATTTTGAACTCACACCTAAATTAGAGGAGATTGCGGGATACGCGGGTCTCAACGGGAACCTTCG
Organism: Nicotiana glauca; assembly: GCA_026770625.1. Classification (NCBI taxonomy): domain Eukaryota; kingdom Viridiplantae; phylum Streptophyta; class Magnoliopsida; order Solanales; family Solanaceae; genus Nicotiana; species Nicotiana glauca. Next base: position 101,075 of record MU702191.1, on the reverse strand, counting down.
AGGCAGATACCCACTAGCCCCACGACCGGTAACCCTTCATAGGTTTTTGGATTTGTAGAACATAAGCGGGGATATTCAAGACCTGCATCTGGCGGAAGGGTGCTGTACATTGAATTTCCTATATCACCGGTATGGTAACCCAAAAGGTTTCGAGGAGCCTAACACCGACTTGACACATGCCGGAAATAAAGACAAATGGGAAGCCTGACGGGGATTAGCCTTTATGGTAGCCTTTCTGGTAGTGGTAGTTTGTCCGAGAAAAGATGGTCACATAGACCTCGGCCTGGTAGGGATTCTAGATGTTTCCATGAAAAAAACTACTAGCAAAGTGGTTCCTATGATCATAGCAGAAATGTACCGGGCTTTGACCAAATGTCGTGAATGCGGGAAATTCTTTCAAGGTTGCAATTTGCTCTTACAGTTGTGGATGCAGGAACACCTCTGTCACCGCACCGGCTATATGAACTACGGTTTAACTAGGTTGAGTTGTATTGCAGAATTTGGGACCCGGGTGACAGGTATTGAGTTCCCTAAGGGTACTGAGGCCTGGTCGTCATGCTTAAGATCCCTGGCCGCAGATAAAGTCGAATGGGCTTATGGGTGGCTTCCTGCTACTGAAGCTGTATACACATCAGCAGAGGTCCCCTATATTATTTTGATGGGTATCCGAAGCATACAACCTTATGCTCCTTACCAGGTTTTGTGACAACTTGGAAGATTCCAGACAGTGCACAATGATGAAGACCTGAGTGAGCAAGTCATTGAGTTGAGCTCGAATGCTGCATTTCCTGAAGGCAGAATCCGAAAGATATGGAATGAGTTCCGGTTCCTCGAGCCTAAAACCATAATACAGGAACATGCTAGAGGCCAGGTAGATCACAAGTATCTGACGTGGTTTGGCAAAAGATTTCAAGTCTCAAAGAGACCTGCTAAAAGACCGCACGTTCGACAATTTACCGATGGGGTCCAGGTTCAATGGGATTGGAAAGCAAAGGAGAAGGAGTACCGAGCTAGAATAGGGCAGTTAGACAACAGGTCCGGAACCTCAAATTTGAAAAGAGTGTACAGGTTGCAGCCGACGAGGGTGATAAAAAGAAATTAGCTCAGGAGAACGAAGCACTAAAAGCCCTAATTAAACAAATGAAACTAGATGCCAGGAACCAAGAAAGAAGTCTGTCTGATGAAAGGTTGATCAAAGGGTTAAAGAGACAAATCTCGGATTACCAAGAAGAATTAGAAAAATACGAGGGAAACATGGCAAGGCTTCGGGCACAGTGGGCTAAGAAGACAGAAGAAAGATCCCAATTTGTGCAACAAATGAGGAGAAACTACGAGGGGACCATTGCCAAGATGAAGAGAAAAATGAATACTATAGAAGAAAAGACAGCCCGACGGGATAAAGAATTCCAAGTCGAGATGAACCAGTGATATGGGTTAATTGCAGAGATGGAAAGGGAAATAAAACTGCTACAAGACCTGCACTTCCAGGACTCTCAGGTACTAGAGGATCGTACACAACAAATAAGCCGACTCCTCCAAGAAAAGGGCCGAATCAGAGAAAGGATCACAAACATTGCCCACTATATTGTCACGAAGTGTCAGGCCGGCGAGCGAATGGGTCATACCACGTACTTTGCCTCAGTGATGATATTTGTTCGCCAGGTTATGAATGATTTAGATCAGTTGCAAAGGGGTCTTGCACGTAGGCCCGCGGCGAGGCCGAATGATGCCCCGCGGGCCCCGGGATTTGAAGCATTGATGCATTCTTAGTTAATCGAGTATGTATCTTTGCTTTTGAGTCTATTTTTGTAATTTCCTTTTCAAGAAAAGAAAAACAAATAGTCTAGTAGCTTTTGTAACCGCAGTTGTTATTAATGAAAATTGAAAATTCCCAAAAATTGTTTTCTTCTTTTTGCATTTATTTGCAAGAACTACGCTTGGCCCAATTCATGCGGGGCTATGATACGTAGGCAATCAATATAAGATTCAACCGTAATCCTAGGAAAAAAAAGAAATACAAGGGAAATAAATAAAGGGAAAACCAGAAAAAGAAACACAAAGGAAGAAAATAAGGCATTGAGAGAAAAAATCATGGCAAAAGAAAAGAAAAGGCAGAAAATGAAAAAGAGGGAAAAGAAAATGAGAGAAAACAAAACGAAAAGAGAAAGAAAAGAGAAAAGAGAAAAGAAATAAGATAAAAGCCGGGATGACGCATGCAGCCGAAGCAAACATGTAGATATTCATTTAACTGTATAGGTGCATCACACTCCAATTTGTAGTTACCTATCTGTTACTTGTTTCACTATAACCGTTGTTGTTGTCATTCTCAGCTGAGTATTTTAGAAACCGTGGTTAGTTTGTGGTAAGCTGGCCTCGCATCGATACTTCACCAGATCCAAAGGAAATACAGAAATGTCATCTGAAATGACTCTGCCTGCAATCCCCATACCCGAAGACAACCCAATCTCTGGGATCCCGGCCTCTAAATCCCTTACAGTTGAAGAAAATTAGATCATGCGCCTGTGATTGATGGAAATGTGGGATGCTTGGAATAGCGGAAAGGAGCCTCCAAGCACTATCCCCGGATTCCCGGAGTTATTCCCTAGATCTGGAGGTGTTACCACTGTCCCTATCAGCCGCCCAAATATTCCTCTAGGGCAACCTACTATGACTGCTAACTTCTTCAGAACACCCTCTAAGGCTAACCCCCAGGTGTTCCCATCCGAAATTGCTCCCAATATCTTCACAGCTCCACCAGCATCCGCAACAACCCAATCATCACTACCAAAGCATACTTTTGACCCTTCGGTCCTCACATTCCAGAATACCGTCTTTCAAGCTGATCCTCCTCATTATCCTCAGTACACCTACTCTCAACCACCATATGAGCTTACGCCGGGGCAGGATAAAACCCCCAAAGCCCTAGAGTAGGACGAGATGGCAAAGAGAATGAGAAGCCTCGAGGAAAGCTTGAAAAATATGCAAGGCTTGAGCGGGCAGAAAAGCGTCTCCTTACAGACTTGCATATGTTCCCGCATGTACACTTACCATCAAGATTCAAAATGCCAAAATTTGAAAAGTATGATGGGCACGGCGACCCCATCACTCACCTAAAACGGTACTACAATCAGTTAAGGGGTGTCGGCGGCAAAGAGGAATTATTGATGGCATATTTCGGGGAAAGCTTGATTGGTATCACTTCAGAGTGGTATATGGATCAAGATGTATCACGTTGGCATATATGGGATGATCTAGCCCGAGATTTTGTCTGATAATTTAAGTACAATATAGACATTGCGCTAGACAGGAACTCCTTGGCGAATCTAAAGAAAAGGCCATCAGAGAGTTTCTGTGAATATACAATTAAATGGTGTGAACAGGCGTCAAGGGTGAAGCCTCAAATGGATGAGGTTGCGATGGTCACTATTTTCCTATAGGCCTAGGAGGCAGATTATTTTTAAAATATGATGTTCGCTATGGGTAAGCCCATCGCAGAGGAAATAAAAATCGGAGAGATGGTAGAGAATGGGCTAAAAACGGGAAGAATCGTAAGCCAATCAGCCATAAGAGCAACCTCCCAGGCCATCCAAGGCGGGTCCGGAGGAATGGCCAAGGGCAAAAAGAAAGAAGAAACAGTAATGGCGACATCGGGAGGAAGAAGGTACCGGGCTCCTAGACCAGTGTTCTCAGAAAGAGCCCCTCAATATTATTACCCTCACACAGTTATGACTTATGCTCCTCCACCTTATGGGTAATGAATTCTCAACCTTTCGGTCGCCCGCAACCACAAGCTAACCGAAACCCACCTCCATTCCAAAGAAACCAGCCCCATTACCAAAACCAATATAACCACTGACCACCACAAAATAATTTCCGCCCTCGGGAACTACCTAGGCGACCAAATTTTACCCGATTGGTGAACCATATTCCAGTTTGTTCTCGAAGCTCGTCCAGATGAACCTATTACAGCCTATTCCCCAATACAGGCAGAACCCGAAATCTCCAGCTTATCAAAGGGGTATTCATTGTGCCTATCATTCAGGGGCTGAAGGGCACAGTACTGACAACTGCTGGACATTGAAAAAAGCTGTGGAAGATTTGATTGAACGAGGGAAAATAGTGTTGGGGGATGAAGAAGTCCCGAATGTCACCAATAATCCTTTGCCCGCTCACAACAACATGCTGGTAATCGGTATGATTTGTGAAGACCGAGACTTTGATCCGGTTCTGAAAGCCATAATTGCTATTGCCAATACCGAAAGGAAACCCAAGGTAGCCCCGAAGCAGGAAAAATAAGGGAAGAAGGATAAAGCTATCAAAATTGAGCCTGTGGAGAAAACTGAGACAAAAGCAGAGCCGGTGCCTCCTAAACACGGGTTTCTTTATGTTCCGCGAGGTTGCCAAGAGAAACCACTAGTTGTGAGCACCCCGAGGAAGTCTGAAGTGAAGAAAGGGACACAGATGTATGTGTCGAAAGGGGCCTATGTGATGCGGGGGACAATTAAACTGCCTCGGCTGAGTGAGCCAGTGGTTATTGGACGCGCACCACAGAAGCCCATGACCGACCCCTCTGCAGTGTCGTGGAACTACCAACAAACAGTGGTCACATACAAAAGCAAGGAAATTTTGGGAGAACTTCTAGCAACAATCCCCGTTGAAAAATATTCAAATATACAATAGGTAAACAACACCACACAAAAGCATTTTACATCTAAGAAGCCGGTGAGCGCTGAAGAAGCAGAGACCTTCTTTCAGAAAATGAAAATGCCAGATTATGAAACAGTATACCAATTGAGGAAGTGTCCTAAGCAAGTGTCACTGTTGTCACTTGTGACCAAATCTGCCGAACATCAGAAGATCCTTATAAAAACTCTGAACGAAGCATATGTGCCAGTCGAGACTTCGGTTGAACAACTTGAAAGGATGGCAGAAAGATTCTTCGCCGTCAACCAACTCTCCTTCAGTAACAGTGATTTGCCTCCAGAAGGAGCTGCCCACAATAAATCCTTGCACCTGACTGTCAAATGTGAAGGTTACTACGTTAAGCGGGTCATGGTGGACGGAGGCTCGGGGGTCGACATTTGCCCACTCTCCACTTTGCAAGGAATGGAGATAGGGATAGGAAGGATTCGTCCAAATAATGTTTGCGTGAGAGCTTTCGATGGTGTTAAAAGAGATACCATTGGCGAAATTGATTTGATACTGACCATAGGCCCGGTGGATTTCGAGGTGACTTTCCAGCTGTTAAACATGGATACGTCTTACAATTTTCTTCTGGGAAGGCCTTGGATCCATACTGCAGGAGCTGTGCCCTCTACCCTCCACTAGATGGTGAAATTTGAGCATGAAGATCAGGAGAGCGTGGTTCATGGGGAAGGTGAGCAATCCATATATCGTGACCCATCTATCCCTTGCCTGGAGGCGAGGGAGGGAAGTGAGCATATCGTATATCAAGCCTTTGAAATTGTGGTAGCTGATCAGTATGAGGAAGGACATCCATGCCCCCAGACTTTCTTATCTAATGCCTCGATCATGGTAGCCAAAGAAATGATTAGACATGGTTTCAAACCAGGAAAATGGTTGGGAAAAGCTTTGCAAGGAATATCCAAACCGGTAACTCTACCCGTAGCAGAAAAGTATTTCGGGATAGGCTTCTACCCTACCCCAGATGATGAGAAATGGGCTGACGAAAGAAAAAAAGAAGGATGGGTTCTGCCGCAACCATTGCCACATCTGTATAAGACCTTTGTCAAGCCTAAGTATGGCGAAGAAGCAGATGATAAGGCATTCACGACTGATGAAATAGAAGATATCTGTGGAACTATGAGGCAAATGCTTTATGAAATCAACATGGTCCAGCCGGGGGAAGAGACTAGCACCGCTGAGGTGCTCTACATGGGACCAGACGCCAAACTCCAAAATTGGAAGGCTACGCCATTCCCGATCAGGCGGGAGTCCCGGTAGACTAGCCCTGTCACCCTTTCTGCATCTCGAGTTGTTTCAGGGTGTAAATCGGATGTGTCTTTTAGTTTCCTATCTTTTAAATTCCTGAATGCAAACCCTGTTATCTTTCCAAATTCCAAGAAATGAAATCAATATTTCATCGTCGATTTTCTCTTTATTCTTTCTGATTTTCGTTATTTTACCCTTTCATCTTTTCTTTTCAGTTATAACAGTGCGGCTTTAAATAATATGACATGCTTGCTGACTTCATGTCCAGACTCAAACACGCTGTCTAATTGTGAAATAATGAATCAAGAACCGGAATATGATGAAGAAGATGCTTTTAGGGAAATAAACTAAGAATTGGAACAATTTGAGAACAAACCTAAGCCAAATCTGAATGACACTGAATCGGTTAATTTGGGAATTGCCGAAGAAATAAGGGAAACCAAAATGAGCATTCACACAGATGAGAAAACCCGAGATGCAATAATCTAACTCTTGTTTGAGTTTAAAGATGTGTTTGCTTGGTCGTACGATGATATTCCAGGACTGAGTGTGGATCTAGTGGTACACAAACTGCCAATTTACCCCGATTGTCCTCCAGTGCAGCAAAAGCAAAGAAAGTTTAAAACTGATATCAGTGATAAAATTAAAGAAGAAATCACAAAACAACTAAAGGCGGGGGTAATCCGAGTGGTCCGATATACTACATGGCTAGCCAATGTGGTTCCAGTTCCAAAGAAAAATGGGAAAACCTGGGTGTGTGTGGACTATCGAGATTTGAATAGAGCGAGTCCCAAAGATAATTTTCCGTTGCCCAACATCCACATCCTTGTTGATAACTGAGCCAAACATGAAATACAGTTCTTCGTGGATTGTTACGCAGGATATCACCAGGTGTTGATGGATGAAGAAGATGCCGAGAAGACAACTTTCACTACACCCTGGGGTACCTACTGCTATCGGGTCATGCCATTTGGGCTGAAGAACGCCGGGGCAACCTATATGAGAGCCATGACTGCCATTTTCCATGACATGATGCATCAAGAGATAGAGGTGTATATGGATGACGTAATCATCAAGTCCCGAACTCAGAGTGACAACATTCGAGATTTGAGAAAGTTCTTTGAACGGCTGCGCAAGTATGATTTGAAGCTGAATCCGGCCAAATGTGCCTTTGGAGTCCCATCAGGTAAGCTTTTGGGCTTCATAGTCAGTAGAAGAGGTATTGAGTTATATCCAACAAAGATAAAAGCTATTCGAGATATACCTCCTCCGAGAACTAAGAAAGACGTGATGAGTTTATTAGGCAGGTTAAACTATATTAGTCGGTTCATTGCTCAACTGACTACCACGTGTTAGCCCATATTCAAACTTTTGTAGAAAGATGCAGCAATCAAATGGACATCCGAATGTCAAGAGGCCTTCCACAAGATCAAAGAATATCTGTCAAATCCTCTGGTGTTGGTCCCACCTGAGCCAAGGCGACCTCTCTTCTTGTATCTGACGGTGTTGGAAAATTCTTTTGGTTGCGTTCTGGGGCAACACGATACAACCAGCAAGAAAGAGCAGGTGATCTACACGCAACACGATACAACCCGCAAGAAAGAGCAGGCGATCTACTATCTGAGTAAGAAGTTCACCAGCTACGAGACCAAATATACTTTGTTGGAGAGAACATGCGTGTTCTGACGTGGGTCGCTCAGAAATTGAGACACTATCTTCAAGCCCACACTACCTGCCTCATCACGAGGTTGGATCCTTTGAAATACATATTCCAGAAATCGATGCCCACTAGGAGACTGGCAAAATGGAAAATCTTGATCACTGAATTTGGCATAGTCTATGTCACTCGCACGACAATAAAAGCCCAGGTGTTGGCAGATCATTTAGCGGAAAACCCGGTTGACGAGGAATACCAACCGTTCAGCACATACTTCCTAAACGAAGAAGTTAATTCAGTAGGAGCTATATCCGAAGACACTCGTGCTTGGAAAATGTTCTTTGACGGAGCAGTAAACGCAAGAGGTGTAGGCATTGGGGCAATCTTGATATCACCCAATGGTCAGCACTATCCAGCTACATCTAGGCTCCGATTCTTCTGCACAAACAACACAGCTGAATATGAAGCCTGCATCATGGGCATGAATATGGCTATTGACCAAGATGTTGAAGATTTATTGATGATGGGGGACTCCGATTTGATTATCCGGCAAGCACAGGGGGAGTGGGAGACTCGAGACGTTAAGCTCATTCCATATCGGCAACACGTGAAAGATCTCACTAAATGCTTCAAGTCAAAAGAGTTCAGGTACATTCCTCGATGTCATAATGAACTAGCTGATGCACTCGCCACTTTAGCTTCAATGCTGCCTTACCCAGGCAATGCCCATATTGATCCCCTGGAAATTCAAATCAAAGAAAGACATGGTTATTATAATGCGGTCGAGGTGGAACCCAGCATTCAACCCTAGTATTATGATATCAAAAGATTTCTAAAAACACAAGAATACCCCGATCAAGCCACTGGAGATCAGAAGAGAACCATTAGACGACATGCGAGTGGTTTCTTCTTAACCGGTTATGTTTTGTATAAAAGGACTCTGGACCTCAACTTGCTAAGATGCGTTGATGCCGATGAAGGCGAAAGGATTATGCATGAAGTGCACACAGGGGTGTGCGGACATCATATGAATGGATATGTTTTGGCAAAGAAAATCCTGCCGGCGGGATATTATTGGATAACCATGGAGAAGGATTACTTCAACTTTGTTCGAAAATGCCATCAATGCCAGGTTCACGGTGATTCGATTCATGCACCTCCAACAGAGCTTCATCCGATATCAGAACCTTGGTCGTTTGTTGCCTGGGGTATGGACGTCATTGGGCCGATCGAGCCGAAAGCTTCAAATGGGCATAGATTCATATTGGTTGCAATCAATTACTTCACAAAATGGGTTGAGGCCATCACTCTCAAGTCGGTCACCAAAAAAGTTGTGGTAGACTTTGTGCACTCCAATCTTATTTGCCGCTTTGGCATTCCTGCAACTATCATTACCGACAATGTTACAAACTTGAACAGTCGTCTTATGGGAGAGGTATGTGAACAATTCAAGATAACACATAGAAACTTTACCCCTTATCGGCCAAAATCCAATGGCGCCGTTGAAGCAACGAATAAGAACATCAAGAATATTTTGAGAAAGATGATTCAAAGCTCCAGGCAATGGCATGAAAAGCTGCCTTTTGCATTACTTGGGTATCGCACCACAATGCGTACATCAATCGGATCTACTCCGTACTTGTTGGTTTACGGAACTGAAGCAGTCATACCGGCAGAAGTAGAAATCCAATCACTTCGCATAATCGTTGAAGCATAAATTGAGGATAGCGAGTGGGTCAAAACCCAGCTAGAGCAGCTATCATTAATTGATGAAAAACGGATGACTGCAGTTTTCCACGGGCAGTTGTACCAACAAAGAATGGCCCGTAGCTATAACAAGAAAGTACGTCCCAGGAATTTTGAAGTGGGACAGCTCGTGCTCAGACGCATTCTCCCTCATCACCAGGAAGTAAAAGGAAAGTTTGCTCCTAATTGGAAGGGCCCATGCATAATACGGAAGATATTGCCAAGAGGAGCATTGTACCTGGGAGACATCGAAAGAAATGATCATGAAACAGCAGTCAATGCAGATGCAGTAAAAAGGTACTATGTCTAGACCTTCTGTGGTGATGACTTTTGTGCAATTGAGATGACGAAGGCCTTCCTTCCTGCTACCCCAAACACTATCAATCCTTCGTTAAACCCTTTGAGCCGTTTCCGTTTATTTGGCTACCCTCTTTGGAACCCGTAAATACTATTAAAAAAAAGAGAAAAGAAAAGAAAAAGGAAAGGAAAAAGAAAGAGAAAAGAAAAACAAAACAAAAACCAAACTTTCCTGAACTACGTTTGACTTGATTCCGAAAGGATACGTAGGCAGCCTCCCCCTGAGGTTCAGTCACACCAAAACAAAAATTCCAATTTCCCCTAAAATTGAAACTGGGGCAGATGATATGATGGTTCGGTTATGAATCGGCCGAAACGGTTCCAAAGTTGTAGTTCCGCCCAAAATCCTTTTTACCAAAAGTCCTTCTGTTTAATTGGCAAAGGCACGGAAGTGAGAAACATCATTGTTGGAATCTGATACAATTGAAACTGAGAGAAATAAAATGAGAGAGTCTTATTGGTGAAAACCTCCGGGCACCATAAGGCGATGGTAAGTAGAGAAAATGAAAATGAGAGAGTCCGCTTAGAGAAAACTCACAAAGAGCACTATCGGGCGACAGTGAAAAGAGAAATGAGAGAGGTCGATTGGCGAAAACCCGCAAAGGGCGCTGTCGGCCGAAAAGAAGACATCTCACCACTAAAAGAGTCCTGGCAAGGTCCCTTGATTTTGAAACACGGATCAATGGGTGCACGAGAAGGCGTCCAGTCCAAGAAGCATGTCATGTTCATTAAAAGCCAGCATGCACCTCAGATAAGTCCTTCTTTCCCCCCGAAAGGGACGCTTCTTTTTAAGCTCATATGCATGCCTTTTGCATACTTTTCTTTGAACCCCTTTCGGTTTAACTCTAATTCTGTAACTATTATAAAGAAAAGGTGGCAGGACCGGCTTCACAGGGCTCCGCCTTATCAGAGTCGAAGAAAATGCCCAGCCTAAGCGAGTGCGTCAGGCCAATCCCGACTGACCATAGTGGTTGATACTTTCGAAACAAAGACATTGGAAAGAAGAGAAAATCAAAGACGAGGGAAGAATAAAGTGAAAAGGCCAGAGCCCACACGGGCGAGTCATAATGAAATCCTGAGAGTTAACCCGGTCGGTTTGAAAAGAGGTTCACCTTCAAGGCCAGCAAACAACAAAGTTCTCAACGGAAAGGGGGCCGGGAACAAGCAATTGGGATGATCAAGGCCACAAAACCAACCACCGTTTCAAACTAACAAATTGTTCTTTGTTGAAAACAAGTCTTATTCAGAGCAACCGTGCGAGAAGCAAGTGCTGCCCAAAAATAAATGAAATACGTAAGCGCTAAAACAACTTTGCAACAGGAAAGCGACAAAAAGGAAGTTTTCCTGAAATTCTTTCATGCGTTTTGTTAAATAAAAAGGAAAAATAAAAAGAAGAAGAAAAGTAGAAGAGAAGGAAAAAGAATAAAAGAAAATAAAAATAAAAATCCCAAAAGAAAAACAAATCATAGTAGTATAGGAGCTTTTTCTTTCCAAATCCCAGCCAAACAACCGAGGATCTCTTGGCCAAAAAATCGAGGAGCTTTTTCTTTCCAAAGTTCCGGCCAAAAATCGAGGATCTCCCGGCCAAAAAACCGAGGGGCTTTTTTCTTTCCAAATCCCGGCCAAAAAACCGAGGATTTCCTGGCCAAAAAACCGAGGAGATTTTTCTTTCCAAATCCCGGCCAAAAAATCGAGGAGCTTTTTCTTTCTAAATCCCGGTCAAAAAACCGAGTATCTCTCGGTCAAAAAACCATGTATCTTTTTCTTTCCAAATCCCGACCAAAAAACCGAGGATCTCCCGGCCAAAAAATCGCGGAGCTTTTTCTTTCCAAATCCCGGCCCAAAAACCAAGGATCTCCCGGCCAAAAACCGCGAAGCTTTTTCTTTCCAAATCCTGGCCAAAAAATCGAGCATCTCCCGGCCAAAAAATAGCGGAGCTTTTTCTTTCCAAATCCCGGCCAAAAAACCGAGGATCTCCCGGCCAAAAAATCGCGGAGCTTTTTCTTTCTAAATCCCGGCCAAAAAATTGAGGATCTCCCGGCCAAAAAACCGTGGAGCTTTTTCTTTTCAAATCCCGGCCAAAAAACCGAGGATCTCTCGGCCAAAAAACCGAGGAGCTTTTTCTTTCCAAATCCCAGCCCAAAAACCGAGGATCTCCCAGCCAAAAAACATTGGAGCTTTTTCTTTCTAAATCCCGGCCAAAAAACCGAGGATCTCCCGTCCAAAAACCGTGGAGCTTTTACTTTCCAAATCCCAGCCAAAATTGAGGATCTCCCGGCCGAAAACCGAGGAGCCTTTTCTTCCCAAATCCCGGCCAAAACCAAGGACCTCCCTATACAATCCCGATTTGATCGCTTAGATATGTGTCATAACTAACTCACGAAATTTTCCTAGTGAAAACTGGAGCAGAAAATTTCGTTCGTTTGTTTGTTTGGTATCTTAATCAGGTCAACCTCTAGACACGAGACGTGAGATGACCAATGGAATAAATCTCGATCCAGAATAAAGAAAAGAAGACAAGAACAAAAGATAAACTCAAATGTGGAGCAAGCAAGGGCGCAGATGGCTCAAAATCTGATTGAAGTCACAAGCTCCGCTGGTCCCGTTTTGACCCAATGTTGCATGAAGAAGTAAACATCTACAACTTACGATCATCAAGGTTCAGATCGAAGTCCACAACAAAATCAACTAAGACTCAAAATCAAGTTTCAAGAGAATTATAGATAGGCTTGTAAATCGTAGTTGATAGGCATAACTAGCTTAGTTTTGATTTTCCTTTTGGTGTAATAAGGAAGTGAGCAAGCAGTAGCAACAACAATAGCAGTGAAATCACAGCTTCTAGTAGTCCTAGCTACCAAACCTTTCAGAACTACACTGACCTGATTCCTTTATAGCAAAGGATATGTAGGCAACTTCCGAAGCGGGGTTCGGTCAGACGGTTTTCAAAATGCTTCTCATGGAGTGCTGAGCGGGCAAAAATCCTTCATGGTTCTCATTTATCTTTGCTCGAAAATCCTTCGTATTTTCGAGCAAAGAGGGGCAGCTGTGAGCACGTGATTTTTGCCACGCTTAATTTACTCCTATAAGTTCTTTAGAGTTAGAATTTTTCTTTTATTATTTGAATTTTTACGAATTAATTGCATGATTTTGTGTCTTGTCTGCATTTTTTGTGTGCATTTTAATTCAATAAAAAGTACAAAAATAGTACACTTACATTTAGAATTCGATTTTATATTTTAGTCAATTAACATTACTAAAATAAGAGAAAAACAACAAAATAGTCTTTTTACAATTTCAAATTTTACATTTTTTATATTTTTTATTTATTTAGTTTCCTCTTAAATTAGAAATTAGTTAATTAGTATCATCTTAGATTTTATTTAGGTCTTTTATTTTACATAATGAAATCAGAAAATACAAAATTAATTGAAAAAGAAATAAAAGAGAAAAAAAAATAAAAGAAAACAAATGGGTCGGTCTTGAAGGCCCAAATTCGGGCCAAAGTAGCCTAGCCCAAACACAATCGCCCCAAGCCCAAAACCATAACCGTCACCCGGCATGTCCTCACATAATCCAAACGATGCTGTTTTGGCGTAAGGAAATCTGGACCGTCCATACCCCTCAATCTAACTGTCCAGATTTGATCCTTCATTTTGCATAAAAGTGTAATAACACTTTGTTACAACTCAACGACCAAACCCCCCTTCCTCGTACCAACCCCCTCCCTGTAACGACGGTGTATCGCCATCGTTACTCTGCCGTGCTTCCGCCTTCCTCCGTCATCTGCCGTCGGCCGAAAATTGCCTACGCCGGCGACGATGCTCCAAATAATCCCAAAATTTCACCATATACTCTCCTTCTCCTCCTCTTTCCAACCCTCAAATCTATTTCCCTCAAACCCTCACCGATTTTCTCGAATTTTAGATAAAAAAAATCTGGACCAAAGCATCAACTCACCCAAATCCAACCAAATTTACACCATACACTCTTCTAACCTCCCTCTACCTGAATCCTTAGCCAAAATCTCTTGAATGTTGCCAAAACTTCTCGAATTTTAGATCTTAGACTAGCAAAACCCTAGAAATCCAAGTTCATTGATTTTTTTTCAATCTCCTGAATCTGGAGGTCAAGTCAAGTCTCGCAATAATGTGTTCGCTTGTTTTTGGATTAAAGAAAATGCGTATACATTATTCCGGGGCTCGAGTTAGAGTTCAGTTGGTTCAACTTGCATAAGTAAGTTTTTATGTTTTTGCCTCTTCTATTATTTGAATCTTATAATTAGTTTAAACTTTTGTTTAATAATTCATGCATGTTTATGTAGGTTTTAATTAATTTAGACACGATTTAGATTTGTTCATATTCATATTAGGCTAGTTTAACTCGTAATAGGTTAATTTTTAATTCATAAATTGATCATTGATTAATATCTGTTCATGGTCGATCCTGCTTTGTTAATTGTTCGTTTAGTTTTCTGATTTTTGGTTTAGTTCAGGGTTAACCCTGTTTCATTGATTTTGATTAGTTAATTCAAGTGTTAGTTCTTGTTTTTCAATAATTCACTTTTATTGTTTAGTGTGATTAGTCTATTTTTAGTTGATAACTGGATAGTAGTGTGATTTAGGATTAATTTTAAGTCTTAATTAGCATTAAGTGGATTTAATTTTAGAATTTTTGGAATCATTTTGGTGATAGCTGAATGAATCACTCCTTAGTCAACTATAGTTGAGTTCTAACTAGGACAAAGGGGTTTGAGTTTGTGTAGTAATTTCAGGGGCAATCAAGGGTAGTTTAGGCATCCAAAATGGGCTGGTTTGTTAAGGGCCAGTAACTTCAAAACAAAAACAAGTGTAGTATAGGTATTCCAAAGGTAGAAAGCAAGGCTAGAACACCCTAGGGCCTTCTAGAAGGGGGCCTTAGTGTAAGTTTCTGCATTTTTAATGCAGTAACTTGGGTAGCAAGTCAAAAATTCAGGGATTAATCATTAATTTCTGAAATAAAAAGGGGGAAAAATGAGTAGAACACTCCAGAACATTCTGCCCCATCTCTTGCCTATAAAAGGCAACCCCAATACCTTCATTTACAAGTTGGAGACCCTTTGAAAATTCCCAAAAACATTCCAGCTTTAATTTTCTCACAAAATTCCTTTTCTTAAGTTCAAAAATTTCAAATTTGAACTTCAAAATTCGAGGAAGTCCAAAAATCTGCATTCTTATAGCTCGAGTCTTCATTTAACTCTAGATCCCTTCAAAAAAAAAAAAACCAAAAAAAAAAAACAGAAATACAGTAGAAAACTCTCAAAAAAAAACATTATTACATATCATTTCCTAGGTTAATTCTGCACTTTAAACATTGATTACTTTTTAGCTTGATTTTGAACTGCTGAAGCTCCAGAACTCTTCTGAGTGAAACTTAAATGGTTTTGGAGTGTATTCGAGCTTGTTTGGGTGTAATTGGTTTTGATTTGGTGTGATATCATTGCCTGGGTTTTAACTAAGTCTGAATTGATTCCTACTGTTGGAAATTGTTGGTTGACCGTGCTGATTTGTTGCCAATTGCTGTTGACTCCAATTTTCCTTATTGATTTAATACTCAGGTACATTTTCTTAATCTAGGAATTCTGGAAATAAGCATCTTTGAGTTTGTGTGACCTTGAAGTTATATGATGAAGAAACACTAAGTTCTTCTATTTGAATTTGTCCTTGTAGTTATTGCTAGTTCTATCACTAATAAAATTGGTTTGGAACTATACTAACTATGATTTGCATAATTAGTTGATAACAAAGTAGCATCTGTTAGTCTTTAAAAGTCAAAAAGTAATCCGAGTTTGAAGCTAGCGATTAAACTGAAATTTTGAAATGTATAGGAAATGTTCAACTTTAATATTAACGTTTCTGATGCTGGAATAAAAAATAATGCTTAGTTTTGGCAAGTTTGTTGTTTGAATTTAGATGCCTCACTTCAATTGGTAGTCACACTAGTTTAAGCATAGTTTTAAAATTGATGAAGTAATATGGTAGTTTAGGCATATTCTGGACGCAGGTATTTGGTGTTAATAAACAACTCTGGTTGATTTGAAATACAACAACATTGTGTCCTTGTTGGAAAGATATGAAGTGCAGCATGAAGTCCAGTTATTCAAGCTCTTATGGTTCTGGCCCGCCAGAATCATGGGTTAATGACCCTTTGATATTTAATTGGGCCTCAGCACGTTTAAGGTGCGGTCCAAATTTGCTTCACATTCAGGCCTGTGCCAGGGGTTCATGGCCCAACAGCTAGAAGCTAAAAGTCATTAAAATTACATTAGGAATATGAAGAATTAATTTCTGATATACATTTAGGTTTTCGAGTTAGGTAGCGGGTTCAAATTAAGTAGGGCTTCCCTTTTGTTTGAATTCGGACTTGAACTCGAGGCTCGAACTTATAAATGCAAATTAATTATGCCCTTTTAGAGACAAAAATAGATAGAAAATCGTAGTTTGCTTTAGGTTGACCTTTAAATAAATTGAGATGATCCTCGCCAAAACAAAAATCTATAAGTTACGGGTCCCTCATTAAAAGCTTAATTAAAAAAAAAATACTTAGCATTCGGAGCGTGCCGTTTAGCGAATTTCACGGCCCTGCGCAAAGTTAATAACGCGTTAGATGCTTTAGGCGCGTTTTAACAATTTTACCTTCTTAAATATAGGTGTGCATTTTATGCAACCCAAATGTAAATCCCAAAACGTTGAATAAGAATGTGTCGAGGATACGGTTGCATTTCATGTGATGTGATCCAAAAATATATTTTTAAACGACGTTCACTTTTTTAAAAATCTTTAATTAAAAGCGGTAAATGATTCTAAAATTGCACTATAGGTTGGAGCATGTATAAAAATCAAATTTTAGCAATTTATAATAATTTAAACGACCGTGATAGAACCACGGGATCCGGGGGTGCCTAACACCTTCTCTCGGGTCAACAGAATTCCTTATTCAGAATTTTTGGTTCGCAGACTCCAATTGGGAAGTCGAAATTTTCCTCGATTTAGGATTCAAGTTAAACCGGTGACTTGGGACACCAAAAGCCAAACCTATCCCAAGTGGCGACTCTAAATAAATAAATAATCACATTTCGAATAGTATCACTTTAAATGAAAAAACTCCCTTTATACATTTATCCTTCGGGGTAGGTATGTAAAAAAAGGAGGTGTGACAATAACAAAAGAAAGAAAAGTGACTTTTGTGTAATAACACAAAGTTAAATGATTTTTACGTAACAAAAAAAGAAAAAAAGTGACTTTTGGGTAACAAACACAAAAGTTCAATGACCATGGATAAAATTAACTCCCTTTTTTCCTTTTTTGCTTGGGTTTCTTTTATACAATCTTTGTTGTAACTGCTCTTAGTTATACTAGAAGAGTTTGTTAAATTATGGGGGATACGCCTAATTTTATTCATCACGATGCGAGCGAAATATCCTTAAGAAAAGTGTCTTTGACACGCCTCAAGCTAAACCTTTTATTCTCCATAATTAACTACTAATATTTTTCGAACAACCGCCACCCCTCCTCCTCCACCTGCCGTCCGTATGATGAGATGCTTTACTCAAATGTTGTCACTTACAGTACTATTTCGTTCGTTTTAAAAAGATTGTCTTAGTTTGACTTAATACAAACTTTAACGAAGATAGGAAGACTTTTGAGATATATGATCTTAAATAAGTCATAGCATTTGTGTGATCATAAATTTTTTGAAACTTGTGATCGGAAACCTGTCATGGTATTTATGTGGCTATAAAATACATTTTATTAAGAAAATATTGAAATGTGTCAATTTTTTTGGACGGAGTAACAAAATAATACTATTCTTTTTTAAATAGGGGAGTAGATATTTTAATTGATTTTGGCAGTGATCTTGACCAACGCTTAAGTAATTGATAGGAAGCTATATATGGATCTACTAGCATTAATATTAAACCATTAAAGAAAGACCACTAGCTTTGAATGGCTCGACAGTAAAACGATAGGATGATAGCTACTCCCTCATTTTTAAAATAAATAATTTTTTGGGTCCAAAATAAGTGATTATTTTAAATTTTAAGAATGAATTTATTATTTTTTTTAATATTGTGCTTGGAGTAAATAGTATTGGAGTATATGTTAGAAGTGTTTATGTGAAGAAACAGTAAAGGTTAATACGATCAATTTCATTGTTAATTAATGTTAAAAGATAAATTTTTTAATCTGTGTAAAAATAACTAAAAAATCGCTTATTTTGGACCGGAGGAAATATCTGTGGAAAATACTTCTTGAAATACCTAAAAGTAAAACACATCTAAATTTGTCCTCGAAATTGTTAAGTATTCAAGTTTAGAGTGTTCGCAGCAACCCTGGTTGTTTGACTTGTTTTTGCAAAAGGAGTTAATTTTTGCTAAAACAAACAATTTTGGAAAGTCTCTCACCTCCAATTTGGATACAGATTTTTCATCTTTTATTTTAAAAAATTAAAAGATTTATAATCATGGATTTTGATCAATTTTATGAAAGAATTTGAAGCTCTCAATTTTTTTTCGAAGTTTCAAAATCTGATTTGATCCCTATCTTCCGCACAACTTTAAAACTTTTTTTTTCAAGTTTCAACCAAATTTATATTCAAACACTAATTTAAACCATTTTTTGGGTCGGAAAACTCTCAAAGTAGCTTTTGAGATATTCTTAACTTTGGGCAAATTTTAGAATTCAGTACCCCATTAAATAGTGTCAAATTCAAAGTGTAAAAACAACAACAACAATAATCCAGTGGAAGTTCATAAGTGAGGTTTGAAGAGGATACTGAGTACGCAGATCTTATTTACCCGAGTGAGTGGAAAGACGGTTTCTGAAAGACCTTTGCCACAAGAAAACAAATTCAAATTGTAAAACGTTAATTGAAATTCATTAACTAAATGCGTTTTTAATCAATAATGAATACTCCGTACATATATCAACTACCAAAAGTCTTTTACAAAATTAATAGAAAAAAAAAAAGGAATCAACCAACTTGGACTAAATATTTGATTCGACAGTTCAAACTTCTAATGGATTATGTCACGAGCACTAAAATATTCATTCAACAACGCTACTCCTTTTATGTTAATTACTCCCTCCGTTTCATATTGTTTGAGGTAGTTTGATTCGGCACGGAGTTTAAGAAAAAAGAAGAAGACTTTTTAAATTTGTGGTCTTAAAAGATTAAGGGGTAAAAGGTTTGTGGGGCCATACCATTTGTGTGGCTATAAATGCTTCTCACTAAGGGCAAAAAGGGTAAAATGAAGAGTTTAAAGTTGAATTATTTCCAAATTTAGAAATGTGTCATTTATTTTGGAACAGACTAAAAAGGAAAGTACCTCAAACAATATGAAACGGAGGGAGTAATAGTTTTACTAAAAGTGTCGAGACTCTTAAAATGCCTCTTCTTTAGTCTGTATGGCTAAGTATTTAGAGACTCAGAAAAGTACAAATTTGAATTTATAATTGTTTGGCTTGACAATTTTCATAATGAATTCTTATTTCTTTCGAAACAACTAGCATTATAAATTAATTTATTCCCTGAAATAGACGTTAAAATAGCAAAAATTCTGGATTCATTTCAGTGGGGCGGCACTAGCACACTGAACATCACTACTACTCATAATGGTGTATCAATTTAGTAATAAGAAAACAAATGTTGTCTTTCCCTTTTTGTTATAAAAATATTTCTTAAGATACTGTAAAAATGTATTCAGCCGAGGGAATCTAATTATTGGTAATGTTACTTCAGCGGGAGACAAGGAAAAGGCTTGAATTGTAAATAAAAAAGTATAGGAGTGGGTTTTATTAAATTATGGAAGAAAAAATAAATAAAGTTGCTGATTTTTCAATTGCCTTCACGTGGAAAAAAAGAAGAAGCTTTTACATGTTCAATATCTCCCACATTTTTTTTTTTCGTGATATTGTTTTTGTCGTTTATTATTCAGAAAAAAAAAAAAAAAAAAACAGTTGGATTAGGTGAAAGGATACTGAGTGGCATTCGTTCACACACCAACAACATTTATTTTTGGTGTTTCTCTTACTTCTTTCAAGTCTTTCCACATTGTTTTGGTTGTTGTTCTCTACTTTTCCTAATTTTAGAAAGTAGCCTATATATAAGATACATTTAGCTATTACTCCATCCGATCCAAAATAAATAATTTTTTGGTCTTTTTTTTGTGGTCCAAAATAAGTAATTTTTTTAGATTTCAAGAATGAATTAATTATTTTTTTTCTACATTGTCCTTAAAGTAAATAGTGATGGAATATGTGTTAGGAGTGTTTATGTGAGATAGTAAAAATTAATATGGTCAATTTCATTATTAATTAATGCTAAAAGGTGAATTTTTTAATCTTTGTAAAAACATAAAAAAAATCACTTATTTTGGATCGGAGGAAATAGTACATTAACTAGATCTCGATAAATAGGAGTTAATGCAACAAACTTAGATGGAAAAAATCTATGAATAAGCTCGTGACCTCTAAAACTTGGTCCTTATTTAATCTTTATCAGTTCAAAAAAAAAACAAGCCAAATGTCATCGCTACAAAATATTGTGGGAAAAAAGGCAGTTATTTAGTAATTTTTTAGTAAATTATTTTGGTAGTGTAAAACAAAATTAACAATTTATGCGTGTAAAGTTTAAAATCTGACAACAATAGCGAAACAAGGTCATACTTTTTGGTTACAGTAGGAAAAAGAAAATTGTTGGGCTAAACGGGCCTAGATATCCTCTTAACATGGTGTGATATTGTTCACTTTGGGCCAAATCTGTACGATTTTTTTCAAAAAACCTCACACCATTAAGAGATTACTACACCTTATATGTAGACTCCCTATCTTTTCAGCTACCAATGTGAGATTTTGTTTGCACACCCAATAATATAAGTTCGATGTGGCTCACTATCACGATTCACCGGTTAATTT
Organism: Nicotiana glauca; assembly: GCA_026770625.1. Taxonomy (NCBI): domain Eukaryota; kingdom Viridiplantae; phylum Streptophyta; class Magnoliopsida; order Solanales; family Solanaceae; genus Nicotiana; species Nicotiana glauca. Next base: position 80,411 of record MU702191.1, on the reverse strand, counting down.
CTGAGATTCACTGTATGCCACCCACATTATTAGAGTATTATAGCAGTCGAAGCCCGCAACTAGCTTCTTCTTGTGTGCACACCACCCCGCACCATCACTCCGCCATCTCCATACTCGTCCAGCTGGACTTGGGCTCTGATACCCGGTTGTTGGGCTAAACCGGCCCAAATACCTTCTTAACATGGTGTGTTATTGTCCGGCCAAGCCCGCACGGTTTTCCCAAAAGGCCCGTACCATTAAGAGATTCCTACATCTTATATGTAGACTCACAATCTTTTCAGCTACCAACGTGGAACTTTGTTCGCATTCCCAACAAAAATATTATACTTAATTTTTTTCCATAACAGAAAGTATGGAGTTTGAAGAAATTTAACCAATAATGAATACGTATATCAAATTGCAAACTTCTGTTACAAAGTTAATAGAAAAAAGAGGAATTACCCAACTTGGATTAAATTTTTGATCTGACAGTTCAAACTCTAAATGGACTATGTCACCAGCACTATAATATCCCTTTAAAAACGCTGCACTTTTTACTTTAATTAATTATTAAATTAAAAGTGATGGAACACTTAAAAGGCCTTCTCGCCTTCTGTTTGGCCAAGTTTTTAGAGTAAAAAAATGTACAAAGTTGAATTTATAAGTAATTGGGCAGACAATTTTCATATGAATTATTATTGTTTTGAAGCAGCTAGCATTTTTAATTAATTAATGGAGCTCTTTTAGAGCTTTACTAGATGAGTCATGCCCGTGCTAAGCACGGACCCAATACTAAGATGATTAAATTTTTAGTTGGCTATTACACTATCATTATTCCTCAGTAACATCAAATCGAATTCATATCAAAATGCTTGAAACAAAAAGCTTCGGGGGTTGTCGAGACCATTATTGTTAAATTACTCCACTCCATAGTGGACTTCTATTAGATACACGTAAATGCCATTCTGCAAATGAAATCTGAAACTCCCAACGGTTAAGCATCTAAATTCATCCAGCACCCAGCAACCTTCACATTGATGCAATGGGAGTTACCAAAAAGCCATAACTTTTTACATGTGAAAAATAGATACCATTAGACGAGAGGGGTTGCTCTGATGGTAAGCAACATCCACTTTCAACTGAGAAGTTGTGAGTTCGAGTCTCCCCAAGAGCAAGGTGAGAAGTTCTTGGAGGGAAGGATGTCGAGGGCCTATTTGGAAACAGCCTCCCTACCCCAGGGTAGGGGTAAGGTCTGCGTACACATTATCCTCCCCAAACCCCATTAAATGAGATTATACTGGGTGGTTGTTGTTAAAAATAGATACCATAAGAAAAAGATCTCAATGTGCATCATTGTTCTCGATAGGATGCTTTTTCTAAAATGTGTAAACAATATATACATTGTCTAGTAAAACCTTTTTCAAAATATATAAAATGTTTGCATCTTCAAAGACATCTTGATTAACCATTTCACATGAGTTGAAGCTATAGTCTCCAACTTAGTAGCCAACCTCAACTATTCCAAAGTAATAACACAGGATGGTGTTTTAATGAACCTTCAAAACTAAGTTAAACACCCAATCAACGAAGTGAAAAGAGTACATAGGAATTAGAGGACTACAAAGTAAATGTAACATATAGAGCCTATTATATTTAACATGTCTAAACATTATTCAAGCCAGAAATCATTCTTTTTCTTTATGGTTATCTTTCCTTTTTCTCCCATTATAGCTTATATCACTATTATAAGGATATAATCTTGTATTATTCTTTTATTGGCAAATAAAAATTTATAGCTTAAATACCTAGGAAGCATGTTAAGAATTAGGTAAAAAGACAAACTTGAATTTTTATAAGATCCACAATGGTGCCAAATTAGAATGTCACCAGCAAAGCCAGGTTTCATCATCAAAGATATATGATACTCCTATATAGATGTTGAAAGTTCATGAAGATTTAGCAAATGATATAATTGATATATAACTAACTA
>MU702191.1:64502-75575 GCA_026770625.1 Nicotiana glauca | reverse complement strand
ATCGTCAGTTGCAAAGACCAAAAATTTGCTGCAAGATTACACTGAAAAATTGCCATTTTCCTACTCAGTCCAAACAAAATAATTGTCATTGCCATCCTAAAGTGACACCAGAATATATTGTTTTTATATGACCATTAGAAAGATTGGCTGCATAAATATTTTTATTGATTTAGATATAAACTGAAAAGAAAATCAATCAATCAAATTATTATCTATACAGAGTGTTCAAATAGATACTAAAAACAAATAGAATGAAGGTTTTCTATCAATAATGAATTGGGAAAAAACGGTATTACAAATTGCAGCACAATAAAGATTTAGAGAACCATATTTGTGATGACCCAAAAGGTCATCTTTTGTTTTAGAATCTGTTTCCGTGTTCTAAGGCCTTAAAAACCTATTTTTATCTCTCATCGATTTGCGTACATAGTCTGAGCGCGATACTGATAAATAGGGATTTTAACGTGTTTTATGCTCCTACTTGCCTATGCTTTGAATATAAATTGTTACAAAATTATCCCAAAAGGCTCATAAGTTGTGCTTGATTGTAGATTTAATTGATAAAATGACGAGATATCAAGGATTGGCTCAAAAGGAGTGAAACCTGCTCAAGTATCAAGGACCAAGTAAACCGAGGGCAAACAAGCCTAGCGAGGACCGCGCAAAGCCGAATGCGACCGCACTAGATGGTTCAGAGAGTTGACAAAAGTGGGATTCAGGCAAAGCGGCCACGGTAAAGGCTCCACGGCCGCACTACCTTTTGTGTGGTCCACGGACAAGAGATTCAGAGAGATGGAATTATGCAAAGTCCAAGCCATGCGGTCCGTGGTCATGATTCTGCGGACCGCGCCAGCTGCCTCCGCGACCGCGGTCCATTCTACGCGACCCGCGGACCCCAAGTTCAGATAGCCCATAATTGAAGTCAAAGAGCCTAGTGTGGCCGCAGTCCATTTCATGCGGCCCGCACTGACCCCGCAAGGGTATTTTTGTCCAGTTTTTTCAGCCTAGTATAAATAGAATATTTTACCACTTTTAAGTCATCAGTTAATTCCAGAACGCAGTTGCACTCATGAGAACATCATTTGTAGCCATTTTTGGCATCTTAGCTTCAAATTAATGATTGATTCTTGTATTTTAATTTAGCATTTAATTAATATGTCTTGTTCTTCATCTATTTCTTCATTTTCTTCTTGAATCATGAGTAGCTAAACCCATTAGCTAGGGGTGTGGCTCAACCCTATTGTGGGTAACTGATGGGTGTTGCTATCTAAGGTTAGATTGACTATGAGTGTTTTCTATTTGGGTTGATTTTATATTTTAATATATGAATTTGTGGTTGCAAACATTGGTTTGTGCTTTGTGTATTTGATTTATCTTGAGAAAGAGAGTCTTAAGTCTCCAAAATTGATCCAACAAGGAATTGAGATGGACTCATGAGAAATTATAGTCAATTAACGAGTTAAACCTCGAGAGAGTAATCACCCTACTTGAAACCTAGTTGCTTGATCTAATTTGCCTACCCATTGGTCTCGAGAGAGTCAATTGGGCAAAATCACTCTATATACTGAGAGGTATGAGAGTGTGTAAAATTGTGCAATAGTCATAGCATAAGCCCCAATTATGTCAACCGAACCTTAGTAACATCTATCCGTTAATTAGCCACCTAGGTGGTGTCACAACCCTAGTGCCCTTCTTTCCATTAAATACAACTCTAGAAATTATCTCGTAGCATAATCTAGTTTTAATTAGTAGTTTGATAATAGTAGTTTGTAATTTAAAAACCCAAAACTGGTTGGAAGTGACATCTAGAACAATTACACGATTCTGGTCTAGACAGATACCCAACTCCACTTTCTAGCTCTCTGTGGAATTCGATCCCGACCCTCATATCGGATAAAAGCTATTGCGGCCCTCTCTTCCTACTTTGTAGTAGTGTGGAGTTGGCTACGATCACCTTTTTGGCGCCGTTGCCGAGGAGCTAACGGTTTTGGCTATCTGTTTAGTTAGTTTTGTGTTTTTTTCTTCTTTCCTTCTTGTTTACTAATTTTGTTTGTGTTGATTACTCAGGTACAAATGGCTCTCAATGCTAATGACCTTCTTGGCAACGTGATTACGAGGGAGGAGGTAGATGATCTTGATCAAGATGAGGTTCTATATTACCTTAAGCTCAACATAGACGACGCCAGACCAATGCAAATGATAACAACAATGTCCCAGACCCTCCTCCGTCACCGCCAAGTGTCCTCCCAAATCAAGGATATGCGAGTGCCATCGTTCCTCCTCGAATCCGGGCGGGGAACTTTCAAATCACAAATGTAATGTTGACCTTGATCGAGCAAAGAGGGTATTTTACGGGCGCCTCCGATCAAAATGACTACAAGCTTCTCAAGGGATTCATAGATACATGTTGGGGGAGCAAGAATATGTCCGAAGATGCTCTTAGGTTGAGAATTTTCCCGTTCTCACTTTGAGGGAAATCATTGGATTGGTTAGAGAGACCCCCTAATCATTTTATCATAACTTACGATGAGTTGGCGGATAAATTTATTGCTAAGTTCTTCTCACCCGGGCATATGGCGGCATTTTGAGATGAGATGTTGGCATTCAAGCAAGAACCAACGGAACCTTTGCATGAGATATGTGAGTGGTTTAGAACTATAGTGAATGAGTGCCCTAATAACGATATGACCGAGGTGATGATTCAACAAACCTTTTATCGGGGTATCAACACCACTAATCAATGCATTGTGAACCAATTGGCCGAAGGCAACTTTATGAAGCTTCCATATAATGAAGCTTGTGATATTTTGGATGAAATGGCTGACACTTATTTGGCATGGCAAAGTAGAGTGAATGTGCCCCAAGGTGACACCACGATCATCCATTTTCACAAGGAATTGCATGATCACGGTCAAGCTATTCCTGAGCTTACTACTACTATGAATCAATTGACGAAGGCGCAATTGCAACAAGTCCAAAATTCTCGCCAAGTTAATGCCATGGAAGGAGTAAATATGATTAAGAAAAGGCAAATAGGGCAACAATCTCAAGGGAATTGTGATCAATATGATGATGGTGGCTTTTCAAATGAGTTTTATGATGATCAAAGCGAAGAGGTCCAATATGTCAATAACTATCAAGGCAATCGAGGCAACTCTTCCAACCAACAATGGCGACCCTAAGGAAATTGGGGAAATCAACAAGATAGTGGTAATTGGAACAACAACAATCAAGGTGGTAATTGGGGGAACAACAATTTGGGCAACCAAGAAAATTGGAATGGGAATAACAACAATTGGAACAATAATGGTCAAGGCGGGTGGAACAATAAAGGTAATCAAGGAAACCGGGGGCAAAGTTTTCAAAGGCCCCCGATGTACCAGCAACCGAACAATCTGCCTCCGTTTCAATCTCAAGGGTCTAGTTCTTCGGGTAATGATATGGGAAGAATAGAAATTATGTTCGAACAAATCATGAAGAAGAAACAAGATTCCGATGCTCAATTGGCTTCCCACATCCAGAATTTGGAGGTGCAAATTGGCCAAATCTCTCAATCGTTAGATACTCGCCCTAAGGGTACTCTACCAAGTGATATGATAGTGAACCCAAAGGGTGGGAACAATCATGTGATGACGGTTACAACGAGAAGCGGGAGAGACAGTGATGTGAACGCCTCGAAAGAAAAGCAAGTTGTGAATGATGATGTTAGGTTCCAAGAAGATGCGAGTCCTTTGATAGTTGAAGATGTGGTTGAGAACAATGTGAACAATGAAGTGAGGATAGATATTGATGAGGCCGAGGTGGAAACTCACGATGCCGTGAACCCGTCTAGGGAGCACGTGATTGATATGCCCAAGTCGGTGGTGCCCAAATCCAAGATACCTTTACCTAGGCCACCTCCATCTTATCCTAAACAGTTAGCAAAGCAAAAGAGTGACAACATATTTAAAAAGTTTATTGAAATGCTGAAGAACTTTACAATCAATGTGCCTTTGGTGGAAGCCCTTGAACAAATGTCGGGATATGAAAAATTTATGAAGGATTTAGTGACAAAAAAGAGTTCGATGGAGTGTGAAAAAATTAAGATGACTCATCAAGTGAGTGTTGTTGTTCATTCTATGGCCCCAAAACTTGAAGACCTCAGAGCTTTCATTATCCCTTGCACTATCGGTAGTGCGGATTTTGCCAAGGCCCTTTGTGACTTGGGGGATAGCATAAATTTGATGCCTTATTTGGTCCTCAAAACTTTGGTAATTGGGAAACCTAGGCCAACCTCAATGAGACTTCAAATGGTGGATTGTTCGATGAAGCGACCTTTGGGCATAATTGACGATGTGCTTGCCTGAGTGGACAAGTTTATATTGTCGGTCGACTTTGTCATTTTGGATTGTGAATTTGGACTTTGAAGTCCCAATTATTCTAGGAAGACCTATCCTTGCAACGGGGAAGGCATTGGTTGATGTTGAAGCGGGTGAGCTAGCTTTCTGAGTGGGAGATGAGAAGGTTATCTTCCATGTTTGCAAATCCATGAAGCAACCCAATAACACCGAGGTGTGCTCATTTGTGGACATTGTCACAGCTGTGATAGTGGATGACACAAGTTCAATGATTAATGTAGAGGATCCCCTTGAGGCCGTACTTCTAAACCTTGATGTTGATGATGATGCTAGTAGAGTGGAGTGTGTAAATGCTTTGTATGGTGTGGGCTTTTATTGCTATGAGCCAAGAAAATTGTCCTTGGATATTGAAAACCGGAAGACACCACCAACAAAACCATCAATTGAGGAGCCATCCATGTTGGAGTTAAAGCCACTTCCTCCACACCTCAGGTATGAATTCTTGGGCTCTAATTCAACTCTACCAGTTATTCTTTCTTCTTGCCTTGCTAACATGCAGGTTGAGGCCACTTTTGAGGTGCTTCAATGGCGAAAAGGGGCAATTGGATGGACTCTGGAGGACATTCGGGGAATAATCCCCGCATTTTGCATGCATAAAATTATCTTGGAGGATGATGCAAGGCCTTTCTTAGAACATCAAAGGAGGATCAATGAGGCAATGCAAGAGGTGGTGAAGAAAGAAGTGATCAAGTGGCTTGATACGGGTATGATGTATCCAATCTCCGATAGCTTATAGACTTCTCCAGTGTAATATGTGCCAAAGAAAGGTGGGATGACTGTGGCGACAAATGATAACAATAAGCTTATTCCCACTCGAACCATTATCGGATGGAGAGTTTTCATGGACTAGCGGAAGCTAAATAAAGTGACCCGCAAGGATCATTTTTCCTTGCCATTCCTCGATCAAATGTTTGATCGCCTTGCGGGGCGATCTTTATATTTCTTTTTGGATGGGTATTCGGGCTATAATAAAATCTTTATTACCCCGGAGGACCAAGAGAAGACCACTTTCACATGCCCATATGGTACATTTTCTTTCTCCCGGATGCCATTCGGGTCGTGCAATGCTCTCTCGACCTTCTAACGTTGCATGATGGCTATTTTCACTGACATGGTGGAAGACATATTGGAGGTCTTTATGGATGGTTTTAGTGTGGTTGGTAATTCCTTTGAAGAGTGATTGGGAAATTTGGATAGAGTCTTGGGCCGATGTGAAGAAACTAACCTTGTTCTCAATTGGGAAAAATACCATTTTATGGTTAAAGAAAGTATAGTGTTGGGTCACAAGATTTATAAGCATGGGATTGAGGTAGACAAGGATAAGATCGAGGTGATTTCGAGGCTTCCTCCCCCCACTTATGTCAAAGGGGTGAGGAGTTTCCTTGGGCATGCCGGGTTCTACCGGCGGTTTATTAAATATTTCTCGAAGGTTGTGAATCTCCTATGCAAGTTGCTAGAGAAAGATGCTAAATTTGTGTTTGATGAAAAATGCACGGAGGCGTTCGAACTTCTCATGCATAAGTTGACCACTACCCCGATCATTACCGCACCATGTTGGAGTTTGCCCTTCGAACTAATGTGTGATGCAAGTGACATTGCGGTTGGGGAAGTGTTGGGTCAACGAGTGAACAAAATGTTCCATCCCGTGTAATATGCAAACAAGACTATGAATGAAGCTCAAAGGAACTACATGGTGACGGAGAAGGAATTATTGGCTATTATGTTCGCCATGGAAAAGTTTAGGCCATAACTTATGGGGGCTAAGGTCATATTGCACACCAATCATGCTGCCCATAGGTATTTGATGACAAAGAAAGACTCGGGGGCAATATTGATGAGATGGGTGCTACTTCTTCAAGAGTTTGATCTAGAAACTGTCGACCGAAAAGGTTGTGAGAATCAAGTGGTGGACCACTTGTCCCATTTGGAGGAGGAGGGGAGGCCTTGTGATGGCCTTGAGATGAATGATTCATTTCCCGACGAACAACTCCTTGCGGTGTCAATGCATGATATGCCATGGTTTGCCGATGTGGCCAATTATCTTGTGACCGGAATAATCCCGTATGATCTCTCTTCTAACCAAAGGAAGAACGGATAGCTTGGATTTTTATTGGGACGAGTCATATTTGTTCAAGATTTGCACAGATGGTGTGATTCGATGGTGTGTCTCGAAAGAAGAACAATTGAGTATTTTGGAGGCTTGTAATTCCTCACCCTATGGTGGCCATCATGGCGGGGTGAGGACGTCTTTGAAAGTTTTGAGTTGTGGCTTTTATTAGCCAACCTTGTTCATAGATGTAAGTGATTTAGTGAAAATATGTGATGAATGTCAACGAGCGAGGGGAGGGGGGGATTTCCAAGAAAGATGAGATGCCTCTAAGTACAATTCTTGAAGTGGATATCTTTGACGTATGAAGTATAGATTTTATAGGCCCTTTTATTAGCTCGTGTGGTAACACCTACATCCTTGTAGCGGTTGATTATGTGTCAAAGTGGGTTGAGGCCGTGGCCTTGCCCAACAATGAATCTAGGAGTGTGGTAGCATTTCTAAAGAAGAGTATTTTCACAAGGTTTGGTACACCTCGGGCAATCATTAGTGATGGAGGATCTCATTTTTGCAATAGTTCTTTTGATACCTTGCTCTCCAAGTATGGTGTCAATCACAAAGTCTCTACACCTTATCATCCTCAAGCAAATGGCTAGGTTTAGGTGGCTAACAGGGAGATTAATAGCATTTTGTCCAAAACTGTCAACGCCAATAGGACCGATTGGTCTAAAAAGTTATATGATGCTCTATGGGCTTACCGGACTGCTTACAAGACCCCAATTGGTATGTCACCGTATGGGTTGGTGTTTGGGAAAGCATGTCACCTACCGGTTGAATTGGAGAATAAGGCCATGTGGGCCTTGAGGAAGCTTAATTGAGTGGGATGTTGCGACCAATATTCGTGCTGAACAACTCAATGAACTTGATGAATTTCAGTTTCATGCATACTCTAGTTCGTCCTTGTACAAGGATAAGATGAAGTACTTTCATGACAAATATGCTTGTGGAAAGGAGTTCAATGTTGGTGATTTGGTCCTCTTGTTTAATTTTCGTCTAAGGTTGTTTCCGGGAAAGCAGAATTCCAAGTGGAGTGTGTGTGAGACCCCATTTGGTGCTCTAAATTTGAAGAACAAAAGTGGTAAAGTTTTTAGAGTGAATGGTCACTGTGTCAAGCATTATCTTGGGAAGTTTGATGATAGCCATGTGGTGGCTGTTGTTCATTTGAAATGATGTGATGGTAACCTGCATCGTGCCGCGATGTTAAATCATGTGCTTCTTGGGAGGCAACCCATGTCTTTTTCTTCTTGTTTTCTTTGATTTTCTTTTTATTTTAGATTTGTTTTTTGGACTAATTGGTTGTGAGATGTTGCAGGGATTGTGTTGATGCAGTGTAAAATATTTTAGAGAAATTGAACAATCTCTGAAGTTGCCAGTGCGGCCGCATTTCACTTTTTGTGGTCCGCATTGGTGAAGCCAAGTGAGGTACTCTCTCAAGTTTGCCACCAAAACCGCATCCCATTTAGTGCAGTCCGCGGTGGACCTTTGCGGTCGCGGTCTGTTTTGTGTGGACCGGGAGGTTGCCTTCTAAAACTTCCTCTGAACAAACCCAGCAGTGTCCGCGGTCCGTTTTGTGTGGCCTCGCTGATAGTCAAGGCTGGGTCCCACTGTTATTTTATAAAAAGTTACTGTTCATCTTCTCTTTCACGTAGCTCTTTGCCTAGACTGAAATCTTGCATTCTATCTTCACATCCGGTAACATTTCCTTTTTCTCCCATTATAGCTTATATCACTATTATAAGGATATAATATTATTCTTTTATTGGCAAATAAAAATTTATAGCTTAAATACCTTGGAAGCATGTTAAGAATTAGGTAAAAAGACAAACTTGAATTTTTATAAGATCCACAATGGTGCCAAATTAGAATGTCACCAGCAAAGGCAGGTTTCATCATCAAAGATATATGATATATAGATGTTGAAAGTTCATGAAGATTTAGCAAATGATATAATTGATATATAACTAACTACAAGGAGCTTCTTTGAGAACAAAGAGCACAAAAAATATAATTGAAATACCTGAACTGTTTTACACCCCTGCTGCGCATTTGAGTACCTCTTTTCTGCAAATTTATTCGAGTCAGTCAACCATCATGAGACAATACCAACAGAAGCATGCCACTTCAGCTGGTACAATGAATTATAATATTCCAAGGCTGAAAGGAAAAATCGTCAGTTGCAAAGACCAAAAATTTGCTGCAAGATTACACTGAAAAATTGCCATTTTCCTACTCAGTCCAAACAAAATAATTGTCATTGCCATCCTAAAGTGACACCAGAATATATTGTTTTTATATGACCATTAGAAAGATTGGCTGCATAAATATTTTTATTGATTTAGATATAAACTGAAAAGAAAATCAATCAATCAAATTATTATCTATACAGAGTGTTCAAATAGATACTAAAAACAAATAGAATGAAGGTTTTCTATCAATAATAAATTGGAAAAAAACGGTATTACAAATTGCATAACGATTAAGATTTAGAGAACCATGAAAGAATTTGTGATGACCCAAAATATCATCTTTTGTTTTAGAATCTGTTTTCGTGTTCTAAGGCCTTAAAAACCTCTTTTTATCTCTCTTCGATTTGCGTGCATAATCTGAGCGTGATACCTAAAAGCTTTTGTGTGAAAAATTTAAGAAATAATGATTTTGTCTTAAAAATATAATTTTAGTTGACTTTGGTCAACATTTTGGGTGACCCCGACCTGTGTTCCGACGATCCGTAAAAAAATATGGGATTTGAATGTATGTCCGAAATCGAATTCCGAGGTCCCTAGCCCGAAATAAATTTTTGAAGAAAGTTATTTTGCTAGTTTTAAAGGAAACAAAGATGTTATTCGGACCTTTGGTTGAAAAATCTTGAAATTTTGAACTATCTTGAAATTTCATGAGTTTTGGTGTTGGATTCATAGTTCTAGATGTTATTTTGGCGATTTGATTGCATGAGAAAGTTCGTATGATGTTTTAAGACTTGTGTGCATGTTTGATTTGGAGCCCTAAGGGCTCGAGGTGAGTTTTGGATAGATTACGGATTGATTTTTGAACTTGGGGAATTGCTGGTGTATTTCAGCTGTGTAGCAGGCCTCTGATCTCGCAATTGCGATGTAAGCAGTGACCACAAATGCGAACTTTTGCTTCGCAAATTCGAAGAAGTCAGGGCCAACATTTCTCGCAAATGTGAAATTTACTTCGCAAATGCGAAGGTTGTCCAGGCAGGCTAGAAGTCGCCAATGCGAAGGCAACAGAGATTGCGAAGGTTCGCATTTGCGATGACCTTCTCGCAAATGCGAAGATCCAGTCACAATTGCCACATCTGCAGCTGATCAAAACATCATTTGGACGGGATTTTCACTTCACTTCTCAAAATTTCAAACCCTAAACTTCCATAGGCGATTTTCTTGAAGAGAGTTCATCCTCAAATCATAGGTAAACGATTTCTAACTCATTTTCTTCCGTCTAATTCATCTTTTTACATGATTTAATCTCGAAATCTAGGGTTTTTCATGAAAAATTGGGTGTTCTTGGGTAGAATTTAGGAACTTCGAATTTAGGAGATTTGGACCTCAATTTGAGGTCGGATTCCGAAACCAATTGTATATCCGGGCTCAGGGGTGAATGAGTAATCGAGTTTTGGTCTGAACTTTGAATTTTGACCAAGCGGGCTCGGGGTCGATTTTGGACTTTTAGAGAAAAATATTGGGAAATCTCTAATTGTGTATTGTAATTGATTTTTAGCATTTATTGATGTTATTAAGTTAATTATGTCTAGATATGAGTGAATTATTGGTGGAATCGAGAGGTAAAGCGGTGATTGAGCTTTGGTATACCTGTTGGCTTGGGGTAAATGTTTGGTCTAACCTTGACTTAAGGTACTAGCGATCCCCATCTTGTTTGCTATGTGAACTATCATGTGTATGGCTTATAGGCGTGGTGATGAGTACTTATTCGTCACCAAATTACTTGTTTAGCCCGTTTCCTTTTCCCGTTTCCCTAAATCTTGCTTTCCTGCCATAATTGCTACTTGCTCATAAATGTTTTCATGTCTAATTGCTTCATGTTAACTGTTGTTCTCTTTATTGAATTATTTAATTTTTTCATGTTAACTGTTGACGTTCCCATTGAAGTATTATTGGCTTCATAGATTCATTTTATTACCCTGTTGGCTTATGTCGATTTATTGGTGCCTTATGGTGCACCTTGGTTGGTCTTGCTGAGTAATTTTCATTGGTGAAGTTTCATAATCGTAGTGATATTTCATTGTGTGGATTGAGGTATAAGTAATGTGGGGATTTGAGTTAGCTTGTGAAACTCTTGTCTTTATTCCTTTATGTTTGGTGCTGATATATGTATTGGGATCGGGTTGCACGCCACAACAGGAGGAATAAGGGTGAAAGGTGATTGTCACACCTCCTTTTGGCTCTGCCGCACCCCGTAAAGGGCGTGGTGGAAGGAGTTTTTCCAATTAAAGGACAATCGAAACGGGATTTATTATTGAGATTCAGAGTCGCCACTTGAGAGATTTATGGTGTCCCAAGTCACCGGTTGAATCCCGAATCGAGGAAA
>MU702191.1:10554-57898 GCA_026770625.1 Nicotiana glauca | reverse complement strand
AAAAGAAATGAAAATACACACCTATTAATTAATACACTAATAAATAATGCAAATCACACATTTTAACTTAAACCAAATAACAACAACGCAACAATGCATATATATATTTTTTTGTAATTTTCTTCTAAATATTTTGTGGTCAATTAATTTAGAAATGCACGCAACACGTATTTTTTGTATTTTAATTAGTTTAAACAAATAAACACACATACAAGATGCCAAAGAAAGATGACACACAATCCATTCAAATGTGACACAAAACTATTTTATTTTATAATTTTGGGAGTAATTGTCGTGAGAGCAAAAATCGCGTGCTCACAGTGATTGTCTGGCGGGGTCGGGTTGCACGCCACAACAAAAAGTAATAAGGATGGACATGTGAGATTGGGTTGCGCGCCGCAACATGAGAAATAAGGGTGATATATGTTGAGGAGTAATAAGGTGGACAGGTGGGATCGGGTTTCACGCCGCAATAAGGAGGAATAAAGGTGAATATTCATACTGCTGTTATTTATATGTTGGGATCGGGATGCGCGCCGCATCAGTTGTTATTATATTTCCATTTCTGTTGAGGACCATTACTGTGATGTTGAAACACCCTTAAAGATTGGTTATAGCTGAATACTAGTAGAACACCTGAGTTCCGAGTTTATTCAAATGCCAATTATTGCTTTATTACATCATGTATTTCCTTTCTGTTTAGTATAAACTGTTGCGGGTCGTATATGTTGTATGCCCCGCCATAGGGTTATCACTACTTTGTCGAGGTTAGGCTCGACACTTACTAGTACATGGGGTCGGTTGTACTGATACTGCACTCTGCACTTCTTGTGAAGATTTTAGAGCTACTGGGTGATCGTGAGGTTGGTTACTGATGGTGTTTTTCGGAGATCCAAGGTAGTCCTGCAGGCGTCTGCAAGCCCTGGCATCCCCTTCTATCTTATTTCATTTTCCGTTTTATCTATTTTCGAGACAGATGTAAACTTTTGTTCAGACCCTTATTTGTAGTATTCGTAGAATGTTCTTGAGTTGTGAGACCGGTTCTGAATGGAATTTATTAGAGTTTTGTTATTAGTACAAAGATAATCTTTTAAACTGTGTTATTCCGCACTTAATTTCGCTTATGTACTTTTGTTGAGCTTTAATTATTATAAGATAAAAGAAAAAGGTGAATTATTTAGTAAAGTTGGCTTGCCTAGCGAGTACAATGTTAGGCACCATCATATCCCGACGGTGAGAAATTCGGGTCGTGATAGAATTATTCATATTTATTCTCTTTTCTGAAAGGTATTAGATGTTCTATATTACTCGACTATATGGGAATTTAAGCACAAATTATTTATCTTGTTTGAAGGAACTTATAGTTGAAGCTATACTATATTTCAATTCTAAAAACAAAGATGATTGCATTATTAAAGGAAATGAACTACAACCACAAAAAGATTGTAAACTTAATTAAAGAAGCCATCATCGGAACCAAAATGTGATTCTTTTGGACTCAAAATATATAAATAGGTGGAAAAAAAGAAGGCATTTTTATATATAGTGCCAAAATACTTGGCGCTATACATTAACGTTAATTGTGTCGTTATTGTATAGCGCCAAGTATTTTGGCACTATACTGAAAAAGCTGACACGCCCAGGTATAGCGCCAAAATACCTAGCGATATACTCCTTTTTCTTGGCCCCACCAATAATTCATGACTTTAATAATTCAAAAGCGTACAGTGCCAACTTTTTCGGCGCTATATATATAAAAAAATTCCCGGTTAGCCATTTCCTATATAAAGAGGTTAGGATTGTATAGAAATTTATTCAAATTTTTTTTAACTCTTGTTGAAACGTTTATTGTTATTAAATTCTACAATATTTTTTCATTATGTTTGAAGAGCGTAAAATAAGAGTTTTATTATATTGGGAGGGTGAGGCTGTGATGGAGAATAACTCCGTGGGCTATAATTTACCTGCTAAGTGTCATGTTAAATTGTCACTTACAGTGGAGTACGATATATTGATATATTTGTTATGCAAAAAAAAATGAGTGTGAGGAAACGTTAAGTGATATTTAAAGTAACCGGAAGATATCCTTATTCCGTCACTCCGCAAGGGGTTGCTTTTTACCCAGAGTTTAACATCAACGATGATGAAACTTTGAGTGATTTTTTGAGGACTCCAGACGAATGCCGGGAATTTCTTGTAATCACAATGTTGGAGATGTATGTGAAAGTCGAAGATGTTCCAAAAAATGAGGTTGTGCGTAGTAGAGATAACCCCCAGTCATCGGGTGATTACTGTGGAGCAGTTTTTGCCGGACAGGTTCCGGATGAAAGAGTTTTCCTTGATTTAAACATATCACCGCCGGCGAATGAGCAGCGAGAAAATAATTTATACCCTGCTTTGCATAATTCACAAGACGAGTGGTAAACTTCAATTTTTATTTGTGTTAATTATTTATATTTTTGGCGTATTGAATTTTTATTAACGCTCATATATTTAATAGGGGTACCGGCCGGATATGAATTTTACAAGTGACCCATCCGATAGTCATCACATAATTGAAAACGTCCATCATGGAATTTCATCACATTACGACTTGTAATTGAAGTGATATAGCCATATGGAAAGCATTTATTAGTTCAGTAGCTTATATTTTTGTTGGTTGTGTAGTGAAAATGAGCAAGTTGAACCACCCGTACTCACTCACTTGCCCGAAAATGATGTATTACATCGGGATCTGACAGATGCACAAAGTGAGGAACAAAACAGTGATTATGATAACAATACGGATGAATCCGGAGATGAGACACCCTTTCCTCGTGAGGATGGTGATGCGCAGGATGAGGAGGAAGGACCTGATTTGAAGAGAGACCCCGTAGACGAAGAGTGTACGAGTCCGAAGTGCCGTTTCATTCAAGGGAGATTCCTTACATTGATAACTTTCCAGCCGTGCTGGATATGGAAGCTCTCACAAGGAATTTTGATAAAATCCGAACAACAGTGTGGGATGAGTCTAGGCCAACGGTGCTTGCAAAGGGGATGTTTTTTCCTGATAAAGCGCGCCTAAGCAGGGCTTGTAAAATACACAACGTAAAAGAGTGTCATGAGATGCAGGTATGGAAGTCAAGTCCGACGATATACAAGGCTGTTTGCCGCATGTGGTTTTGTCCATGTAGTTGGATGTTGCGTGCGACCAAGAAGAATACAGGTATGTGGAAAATGGGTAAATAAATTCCCACCCACACATGCGAAATAGACACATTCAACGGGAATCACTTCAACTTGGATATTGGCTTGATTTCTCTTGTTCTTATTCCACACATCGAACAATCCATAAGGTATAAAATCAAAGAGTGCATTACAACAGTCCACCACGAACATGGACATACCATTTCTAAAAGAAAGGCATTTCTCAGGTGCAAACGAGCGTTCGAAATAGTCTATGGTAACTGGGATAAGTCATTTGCAGATCTGCCTAGGTACATGGCTGCACTGCAGTAGTTTAACCCCGAGACGGTTGTTGTGTGGAGGCTTGAGCGGAGTCCGGGTAAACCAGAATATATATTCAATTACGTGTTCTGGGCATTTAAACCAGCAATTGATGGTTTTTCGCATTGTCGCCTCGTAATATCCATTGACGACACTTATGTCTATGGAAAGCACGATATCAAGCTGTTGATAGCCGTGGCAGTAGATGCTAATGGACAGATATTTCCGCTAGATTTTGCTATTTGTGCCAATGAAGTCGAGAGACGTGTACACTGTTTTTGAATCACTTGAAAGAGCACGTTATCAAACAGCGTTCCGGTAGCTGTCTAAGATCTGATCAGCACGGTGGTATCTTAAGTTCTATGGAGAACTTGCCTGCATGGTAAGAACCTTATGCCTACCATTGTTACTGTGCTAGGCACCTTAAAGCTAATTTCCAGAAGGCATATCCCAATAAGGATCTGCATGATTTGATGTGGATGGAAGCAACATAAATTCCAGAGGCATATGGAATATATCAGGCAAGAAGACGAGGCAGCCTATCGTTGGTTAATGCGTCATGACTCTAAAAGTGGACTTTGCATGCAGATGGTGGCAGACGATGTGGAACTCTGACTATAAATGTATCAGAGTCTTTCAACATGTTATTGAAGTCGGCAAGAGGATTACCTGTCACGGCCATGGTGCGGATGTCGTTCAAGCAGATGGCAGAAAGGTTTGTTGAAAGGTCTGCAGCTGCAACGTCATTGATAGAAAGGGGTGTTGAATTTATGCCAGTGCTGATGAAGAGATTTGAGAAATACATACGGTGATTACATTGGCATTAATTTTTGTAGTATGATAACGAAAGAAATATTTTTGAAGTTCGCACTGCTATCCATCAAAATCGGGGTAATAATGTGCATACTGTAAATGAATCTACAAAGTTATGCTCTTGTGGAAAATGGTCCATCTACCACATGCCTTGCTTACATGTCATCAAGTGCTTTCAACAAGTTGGTTTAGGTGCAACCAACTATGTTGATCAACAACATAGTATTTCCAAGTACCTAAACACATATAGTGGTCAGTTGCAGCCAGTGGGTGCTGAGCATTATTGGCCTCCAGAACCATTTAAAATGGTGTGTAACAAGTACTATTTGCGTAAAATACATGTGCAGAAGAGAATGCGTATACGGAACCAAATGGATGTTAGTGATACCATTTATGCATGCAAATATGGTATATGCTCGCAAACAGGACACGACCGCATAAAATGTCCTTTGGGTGGCAACAGTAATCAAGCTCGGGGTGGGTGTTCTTCTAGTGTACCTAACTACCCATGAATTGATGTTGTAATAATTAGTTGTTAAGTCTATATTGCAAGATTTATGAAATAAAATTATGCTTGTTAATTATGATTTGTACTTTTCCATTTTACCTATTTAAATAATAATTTAATAAAATTATCTGTATATTTAGCGCGGTTAAATATACAATTTTGTGTGTGTTGTCTTGTCGAACTGAAAAAGTTGATTGGCTGACATAAAGTTGTCTTGTCAACATCATGATATTTAACACGCAAAATATAATGCCATTAGATAGTACATTATGTGTGTGTGTTGTCTTGTCGAACTGAAAAAGTTGACCAGCTGACATAAAGTTGTCTTGTCAACATCATGATATTTAACACGCAAAATATAATGCCATTAAATAGTACATTATGTGTGTGTGTTGTCTTGTCGAACTGAAAAAGTTGACCAACTGACATAAAGTTATCTTGTCAACATCATCATATTTAACACGCAAAATATAACGCCATTAGATAGTACGTTATGTGTGTGTTATCTTGTCAAACTGAAAAAGCTGACCAGTTGACATAAAGTTATCTTATAAACATCATGATATTTAACACGCAAAATATAGTGCCATTACATAGTACATTATGTGTGTGTTGTCTTGTCGAACTGAAAAAGCTGACCAGCTGACATAAAGTTGTCTTGTCAACCTCATGATATTTAACACGCAAAATATTGCACCATTACATAGTACGTTATGTATTTTGTATCGCCTATAAATAACAGGTTCATTGTAGTTATTTTATGTGCTCAAAATTTACTAAAAGCAAATATTTCATTAAAAGTAAGATTTTTTTTACTAAAAGAAAATATTTCATTAAATGGCTCAACCTCTTCGTCCACCAAAGTGCAAGTGTGGAAAAGCATGCTTGATGCAAAATTGGTGGGACGGTGGTGAAGTTGGATGCCGCTACTAGCACTGTATGAACCAGTTTTATAAGGTTCCCGGCGAACCTATTTGTGATTTTGAGGAATGGGTTGATGAACCATGTTATCAGGAATGCTACAGAGAACAACTGCAGTATTTTCATAATGTGTGTTTAAGACAACAAGAACAAGAAAGAGAAAGCAATAGAATTATTGCAGACTTGAGGGCGAAACTGAAGGAGGTGGGAGAAGAAAAATGGAAAACACAATGGAATTGTGAAGCACAAAAGGAACGTAAAAAAAAATATAAACGGGAACTTGCAGAGGTGAAGGCGAAACTGAAAGAGGTAGAAGAAGAAAAAGAACAACTGAAAAAATAATTTAAGTGGTTGGAGCGGAGAATAAATGGGCTAAACATTGGCATGTATGTGTTTAGTGTATTTTTCATATTTCATGTATTTTTATTATGTTGACCTGCTATGTTTGTGTTTGTGCTGTAGTAATATTTTCCTTGTTTGTTGTACTAAATTTTATTTTAATTGAAGTGGAAGTTAAGTTTAAGTGCTTGTGTTGTTATATGAAACTATCAAACGAATGGAGAACTAAAAAAAGTAATGGGCATATTCGATTAAATATTGTTGTTAATGTGTACAAAAATATTATTTACACTAAATAAAAAAAGGAAGGCTGAATCAATGTGTCTCAATGCAGCCGTTGGCTTGAGGTGCAACCCCTCCCGCCCGGGTACGCTATCAGGATCACCATCATCAAATCGTCTCTTTATAGCCGGATGCGGCGTAGGATGACATGTATCGGTGGTGCTGTCAGGTCCAGTAGAAGGCTACATATTAATATGAAACTTAGTATAGAAACTACATAACAATTCACAACAATTTATAGTGTCATACCATCATCGTGTTTGGATCCTGAATGTAGTCATCTGTCGCAGCATCACATGAAGCCTTAAAAAGGAAATTAATAAAGTTAAAAAAAAAATTACAGTTAAAACAAATTCAAATTCAATACTAATAAACTCATACCTGCGCATGTGATGTGGATCCATAACTCAGTCGATGCCCATTATAAAAATCTCGGGTCGATGAATCGCCATCAGTGGTAGACGGGCCTGGGAAGTATCTACCCTAATCCACTCCTTAAATATCTGAGCCCGTGATCAATAATTGACCCGATGGGGTTTCCTGCGATGGCACTGGAGTGCGATAAATTCCAAGGATGTAAGACGGCATGCCCGTCTCATGCATGCCACCTGCCATATCAGCCGCAATATCATCAGTAGGAGCCTCAATGCCCCCTTGCTGGGGACCACCTCCTCTCCGCCCACGACCACGTCGTCCGACACCACCAGCTCGTCCGGCACCACCAGCTCGTGGGATACCACGACCTCGCTGGTACTGCACTGGGTCCATATAATCAGCCTCGTGTGCCAAACGTTGATCCGATCGGGCTCGCTTGTGTCTGGAAAATCACATCCATGAATCGAAGACTATACTCCTGTATGACCACAGGATTGTGGACATGACTCTACATCTGCTGCCCCATATGATAGACGGTATGCAATCCAATCGCCTGCACAAAGTAAAAAATATAAACTACATATTTGGCACTAAATTCCAGGTATATAATTAATAATAACAGAAAATATGCCAGGGACTCGTGTCTCCCGGTGTATGGGACGTACTGACTGTGTGCCTGATAAACTGGGTTCCCAATAAAAAGTCGGGAAACAGTGCGGTACCATGCCATATAATGTTGAATAGGAAAGTGCTGTGGAGGTGAGGTCAAGTCACCTTGCCTGTGCTAAGTACCCAACTGCTGGTCAAGCCATTCCATAAATGTGTCGTCCGTTCTGGACCGATCATCCCTCTCATAATGTAAAGCATGCCATGCAGGCGGACTCGGTATAAGCTGCGGCAGGCCAAACTGACGAAATACTCGCTCGGAGGCATGATGCTCGATAATATTGAGGCATATGAGTGGGACAGAAGCCCTCCAAATATGTCGGCCGAACGTGCAATACGCTGGCAGGGTACCTATCACCTCATCGCTATACGGCGTCTGGATGAACTATCAAATAAGAACACAAACTGTTAGTATGCGCAACACTAAGTTAATCTATAACAGGTAAGTTTAGTTCGATATTCACATGTGCGTCCTCTAGCAGATCCAACACATCTATGCAGATGGGTAGATTATGATGGGCATCATACTCTCATGCAAGAGTACGACGCATAACCCACCTACATGCTAGAGGGAGTTGCAGAATTTCTACATTATCCGGTAGTTGTGATAGAGGTGGCCAAAACTGCATAAATCGCTCCCAGACCCAAACCTAACATACAAAGTTGACTTAAAGTATAAGATTAACTATAACTAGATAGAATTGTAACTAATGGACATATTATTTGAATATGTTGTCACTTGTAGAAGCGGCAGAAAGCCACCAACGTCTCTTTGTGCGCCGATGCAAGCCCAACACATCTGCTTGTACAAATATGAGATGACATCACCACCCCAGTTGTAGATGGTTGTACCCTCGAACCGGGCAATATGATGCAAAAAATTGAGGCTCACTAGGTTCCCCGAAGTGTTCGGGAACAAGACCCCTCAAGTAGAAGGAGCAACATCAGCCTCGTATATCGCTGTACATCTACATCCGCAGACTCGTCGGTGATAGTATGGTGGATCTGCACCAGGTGGTCTCTAATGGGGACCAACTACATATGACTGGACCCAGATGCTACATCATCGTCCTCCGGCCCGAAACCCGTGAGCATGTGCAGCATATCCCAATAAGTCCGCCGATTATAATATCTCATGGTCGCAGGCAGTAAAACTGGCAAGCCATCAGCGGACATGCCATATAAAATCTCAGCATCTTGGAGTGTGATGGTGGCCTCGCCGATGGGCAGATGGAAAGTGTGCGTCTCCGGTCGCCACCGCTCAATCAAGGCCGTGATCAAAGCATAGTCGAGCTGTATCTGGACAATCCTATTAATCCTATATAATCCCATCTCCTCCAGGTAATGGACCACGCAGGGAGGACTCAAAAACGCCCATAATAGATCCACTCTCCTGGCCTGGTAAGTCTGCGTAAGCAACTGTCCGTCCCATATATACTCGGATCTATGCTGGGGCTGTAGGGCTAATAGATCCAACGGTCGAGGGCCGGGATATATAGTCGCGTCCATGTCGTCAATTGTAAATTAAAACAACACTAATTGTATTTTATTCTGTATGGGTTCCGGGCTCGATATTTTGAGGCCTAGTGGCACCAAACTATCATTAATAATTATGTGTTTATTTTAAAATTTAAATTCATATTTTTAATAACTTAATTATGTATACACACACACACACACCCCTATGGGTTTCGGGCTCGATATTTTGAGGCCCAGTAGCACCAAACTATCATTAAAAATTATGTGTGTTGATACAATTATTAACTAATTATACAAAGTTTGTATTTTCAACTATCAACATAAGATACTTAAACAAAAGGAATCCTAAGCTAAAATACTACACATTACTACGCTACAAGGCTCTAAATTTTACTATGCTAAAAGGGTCTACATTTTACTACGCTAAAAAGGTCTAGATTTTACTACGCTAAAAAATAATCTAAACTAAACATAAACAACAAATAAATTTAATTGCAAATAACACACAAAACGGCATGAAAACACACATATATAAATCAGGATATTAACAGACAAATTTATTTGAAAATTTTATATTTTTATATAAAATACTAATATTAAATCCGGATAAATTTAACATACTAGTTTCGAAAAAAAATACAAACCAAAATAGAATACATACAAATCAAATAATATGCATTATTATAAAAGTTTCAACTTAAAATAAATTGAAATACCTCTATTTAGAATTTTCGGAAAGCAAATAGATTGAAATTTTGACTTCGAAAGTGTGAATCAACAATAATACAAAGCTCTACTCGAATGTGGGACCTACGTTCTTAAGCTTTTATGTGACGAGGGGACCCAATTTTTTTTAAATGGTGGGGCAGCGGTGGGGGAGCAAGAAGGAGTAAAATATTGAGGAGGAAGAAGAAGCAGATCGTCGTGAAGTATAGCACCAGGTATTTTGGCGCTATACCTGGGCGTATAAGCTTTTTCAGTATAGTGCCAAAATACTTGGCACTATACATTAACGGCACAGTTAACGATAATGTATAGCGCCAAATATTTTGGCACTATACATAAAAATATCCTTTATTTTCTACCTATTTATGTATTTTGAGTCCAAAAGAATCACAATTGGGTTCCGAACTCTGTAATAATGTATATGTCATGACCCAATTTAGGATCGTGACCGGCGCTTAGGAGCAAGTGCTCCCAAATAAGCCTAATTTTACAGAAAAACGGACAATATTTTCCCTGTTTTTGGACTATCCCAAAAATTTCCATGTCTCAAATCAACAATCAAACATTCTAGTATCATACCAAACAATAGACAACTTATCAATTAACCAAAATAAGTCTCCATCATTACTAATCAACCCACTAACAACCAAAAATACTAATTTATCTCCAACTTGACAATAAAGAACGATACTTAACATAAGACTATAATAACAAAAGAGTACTCATGACACTAAAATATTGACTATGGAGCGACTCTAAGAGTTCAAAGAAAAGACCATAACAATAAATAAAATCTTTGCCCAGACGAACAAGTGCGAGGCTCACCAAGAACTATCAACATGTGCGCTCTAATTAACGAAATCCTCGCCCGCGTTAATTGCTGTCTCTGTAAAAAAAATTAGCGAGAAATGAGTTGCTAGCTCAGTGAGTAATAACACTTAACCACAATCGTTATAATTGGGGACCAGTCAGAAAACATGCTAGTATCTCAAATAGAAAATAGCATAAAAATGCTATTTCATAAATAATAAATAATTTTCAGTCTCATCATGTTTTTCTTGTAGTATAATACAATTAAAAATTCAGTAATAAGCTAAGTAACCACTGTATTATATCAATATTCATATTTTGGGAGGTTTCAATGAACAGATCATGTAATCGGTATAACTGTGAGAGCTGTAAACTCGAGGGAAATCAGTAACGGTATGCTAGTTCTACCTTCCCATTAGAGAGGGCTATAATTGTACTTTGTAATCGATAAATACAAGGTGTACCAGGTCTAACGAACCTGCTGTTAGCTACGAGATCCTTCAAAGTCTACTCCCATTTATACTTATCTTTATATCCGTATATACTCATAGGAAAATATTTTAAAATAATATAAGACATTTCGGTTCTTATCAAATCATGTAATTTCATTTTCATAACAGTAAATTCAAGTAACGGTAAAACATATCTAGAGATAACAAGAATATTTAAAACAACGGTAATCATATCAAATAACTATTTCGGTATCATATCGAGTAAAAAGACTTGTCCCACATGCAACTCAAAATATTCAGTAACATATCCATATAAAAAATTATGTGTAAATCATGCAAGTTATGAAAATATAAATTGAGGTAAGATTACTACTCACAGTACTCGTGCCGAAATACCAAATGCTTCACCTCGAGCAATTCATACAAATTCCTCCAATCAATCTATAATTACATAATATCGATCTCATGTTAATTGCCTCATTTAGGCTAAATCCATCACTAATTTAGAATACCAAATCCACCGAGTTTTATATTTTATCATTAATTCGCCAAATAATATTTACCAATGCCATGAGTAATTTAAATTATTCCAAATTTTTTTAAATAAAAAGGTATTTATATGGTTTATTCCCTGTACTGTTCAATTTCCTTAATCGTGTGCATAAATTGAAACTGAAATAACCTTACTATCCATAATATTCCTTCTTAATTGGTAATTATCTTTTGTACTTAATACTAGACTTACCACATTTAAACCTAAATTCGATATTGTCATTGCAATATAGTTAAACACCAAAACTCAATCCTTGCACCATAACTTAACTTCACCTAACAAAGATCATATATAATGAGACTAGTTTAAGTACAAATACATCAATACCCTTCTTTTTCCAAGTGAATCTATCCTACAATAACATTGGCCAACTTCAGATTGCATAATTTTCCTAGAATAACTCTTATTCGTATTAAATTTCTTATACCTTGTGAAACCCATCAAATATATGAACTGAGATAAAAAGAATTATCAGAAGAAAAGAACCCAGATGAGAAATTCGAGTATTACCCGTAAGAACTGGTGTGTATGTAAAATTTCTCAAGGTTTGGTTCCACCCTTCTTCTTCTTCTTCTTCTTCTTCTTCTTCTTCTTCTCCCTTTTGGAATTTTGTTTTTTCTCGGCGTTCTGAGATTTCGTTTTTTCTCAGCATTATGGAAGCTTCTGCTTCAACGTAGTAGCCAACCCTCTTTTGCCCTTTCTTTTGTTTTGGCAAATGTGCTTCGGCCCTTTTCGCTTTACTTATCTTTTTTTTTTGGTTCTATTAATTTCTCCCTCTTTTACTTTTTGTTTATTAGTTATTATTTTTATTATTATTATTTTGATAATGTCCAATACACCCTTATAAAAAATATAGGATATTATATCCTTCCCACCTTATGAAATTCGGTCCCCGAATTTAACTAAGTATGTACCTGTAGACTGAAACAAATGGGGGTACTTCGCTTGCATATCTTTTTCTACTTCCGAAGTAGCTTCTTCAACTGTATGATTTCGTGATAAGACTTTTACGAACTCAATTTCTTTTGACTGTAGCTTTCTTAGTTGCTTATCAACAATAGCCATCGGTTCCTCCTCGAAGACAATTTCTCATCAAGCGGTATAGCAGGTGCTTCAAGCACCTGAGATAAGGCTAATATACATTTCTTTAGCATTGAGACATGAAACACTAGATGAATAAAGGACAACTCAAGAGGAAGTGCCAAACGATAAGCCACAACTCCTACTCGATCTAGTATCTTATACGGTCCTATAAACCTGGGGCTCAACTTGACTCTTTTCCCAAACCGCATCACACCTTTCATAGGAGAGACACGTAGGAACACTTTGTCTCCAATTGTGAATACTAAATCTCTTCTTCTCTTATCAACATAAGACTTTTGTCTGCTTTGAGCTGTAAGCAATCTCTGTCTGATCAACTGGACTTTGTCTATAGCTTCTTGTACTAAGTCAGGTCCCGATAAGTTAGTCTCACCAGCTTCAAACCATCCGATAAGTGAATGACATCTTCTACCATACAGTTCTTCGTACGGTTCCATTTAAATACTGGACTGGAAGCTATTATTGTAAGCAAATTCAGCTAAAGGTATATAAGTGTCCCAACTACCTCCAAACTCAAGAATGCAAGCTTTCAACATATCCTCAGAGATCTGAATAGTACGCTCAGACTGCCCGTCTGTCTGTCGATGAAATGCAGGACTATGATCTACTGTGTACCCAATGCTTCTTGAAAAGATTTCCAAAAGCGTGATGTGAACTGTGATCCTCTATTAGAGATGATGGATATTGGAACTCCTTGAAGTCGAACAATTTTGTTCATAAATATCTGTGCATATCTCACTCCACCATATGTAGTCTTCACTGGCAAAAAGTGTGCTGATTTCTTCAGTCGATCTACAATCACCCATACAGAGTTATAACCTTTAAGGGTTTGTGGTATCCCGGTGATAAAATCCATAGTAATTCTTTCCCATTTCCACTTTGGAATCTCAATTTGTTGTAGTAGTCCTGCGGGTCGCTGATGCTCAGCCTTGACCTGCTGACAAGTCAAACAACTAGAAACAAAGTTAGCAACATCTTTGTTCATACCTTCCCACCAATAGAATTGCCTTAGGTCATGATACATTTTTGTGGATCCAGGATGTATAGTGTATCTAATGTTGTGGGATTATTTAAGAATATCATGCCTCAACCCATCTACATCTGCGACACATAAAATGTCACCCATTCGAAGAATACCATCACTGTCAACAATCATATCCTTGCTTTTACCAGCTAAGGCCGCATCTCTGTATTTGCAAAATTGCTCATCCTCATATTAGGTGGACTTAATGCACTCAACTAATGAAGACTTAGCCTGAATACAAGCCAACAATGCCTCTGAATTTCCGACACCAAATCTGATACCTGTATCTTCTAGTCTCTGAATATGTTTGGCCAAGAGTCTCTTTGCAGGAGTTATATGTGCCAAACTTCCCATAGATTTTCTGCTCAATGGATCAGCCACCACATTGACTTTTCTAGGATGATGCAAAATAGAACAATCATAGTCTTTGAGTAGTTCCATCCAATGACGTTACTGAAGATTTAGATCTCTCTACCGAAAGATATACTTCAGACTTTTATGGTCAGTATAAATCTCACAAGTTTTGCCATATAGATAATGTCTCCAAATTTTTAGAGAAAATACCACTACATCCATCTTCAAATCATGTGTAGGATAGTTTTGCTCATGTGTTTTCAATTGTCTCGAAGCACAAGCCATAACACTACCATTTTACATGAGAAGACATCCTAACCCTACCCTCGAGGCATCACATAACACCGTA
This sequence comes from Nicotiana glauca, assembly GCA_026770625.1. NCBI lineage: Eukaryota > Viridiplantae > Streptophyta > Magnoliopsida > Solanales > Solanaceae > Nicotiana > Nicotiana glauca. The sequence continues at coordinate 43,660 of MU702191.1, read as the reverse complement.
AATCCTCCGGAACCTGATGGCAAGGCTAATATTAGTGCAATTGTCAAACTTGTTTTGAGTTTTTGAAAGATCTACTCACATTCCTCCGTCCATTAAAACTTTACATTTTTCATGGCGCTGCTATTCTGGAGAAATCCTGTACAAAACACCTATAATAACATGCTAAGTTTAAAAAGCTACGAATCTCTGTAGGAGAAGTAGGCCTGTACCATTTCTGCATAGCTTCTATCTTCTTAGGATCTACCATAATTCCATCTTTGGATACAACATGCCCAGAAATGCTATCGAGTCTAGCCAAAATTCACACTTCGAGAACTTAGCATAAAGCCGATATTCTTGCAATGTTAGCAACACAGTCCTGAGATGATCCTCCTATTCTCCTTAGCTACGAGAATATATAAGGATATCATCAATACATACTATTACAAATCTATCTAGAAACATCTTGAAACCCTATTCATTTAATCCATGAATGCCACTAGAGCATTAGTCAGTCTGAAAGGCATCACAAAAAACTCATAGTGCCCGTTTCGAGTTCTAAAAGCAGTCTTAGAAATATCTTCATCTTTGATTCTAAGTTGATGATAACCAGAACGGAGGTCAATCTTTGAAAAGTGGGCAGTTCCTTGTAACTGATCAAACATGTCATCTATTCGAGTCAAAGGATATTTATTGCATATTGTTATCTTGTTCAACTGCTTGTAGTCAATGCACATTATCACAGATCCATCTTTCTTCTTTACGAACAGTACTGGTGGATCCCATTGTGATACACTAGATCTAATAAAACCCTTATCTAACAAATCCTGTAACTGTTGCTTTAGTTCCCTCTGTCGCACCTCCTTTTTTTGCTACCGCACCCCGCGAAGGGCGTGGTAAAGGGAGTATTTCCAATTAAAGGACAATCGAAACGAGATTTATTATAAAGAGTTGGAGTCGCCACTTGAGAGATTTATGGTGTCCCAAGTCACCGGTTTGAATCCCGAATCGAGGAAAAGATTGATTCCATATTACAGTCTACGAATCAGAAATTCGGATAAGGAATTTTGTTAACCTGGGAGAAGGTGTTAGGTATTTCCTAGTTCCGTGGTTCTATCACGGTCGCTCAATTGTTATATTTGGATTAGATTATCTGATTTTTAATACATATTTTTACCTATGTGCTTTTAACTTTGAACCGCTTTTATTATTATTTTTAATGAGAATTGCAACGTCGTGAAAATACATCTCAAACCACGTCACATCAATGTACCCGTGGTTATTGACATATTTAGACTCCGTTGATATTTGAATTTTGCTCACATAAATGTGCACCCGATTTTAGGGAGGTAATATTATTAAATACGCGCCTAAAGAGATTAACGCGTTATTATTTCGGGGAAGGCTGTGAAATTCGCTAAACGGCCCATCCCTAAGTCTAAGTATTTTAGTATATACAGTTATGATGGCCCCGTAATTTGTATGCTTTGTTTAGCGAGGCTCGTCTCGAGTTCTAGTTTCAAGGGATTGTACTCCACTAAAGCAAACTACGAATATTCATATTTGTTCAACCTTTAAACTCAAACCCCAACCCATATTCATCAACATAAGACGTATTGAAATATAATAAGAGCTATTTAAAATCCCATTATCTTATTTTTATAATTGTCACTACGTGATCATCTTAATTAGGATTCTTAAGATAAAACTAACACTAGCCAAAAATGAGACAAGCAACTCATTTGCATTTTTTTAATTAAAAGAAAAACGTAATAATACATAAGAATTAGAACAACAAGTACTTCATCCATATGAATATGTTACGTCCCTTTATTATAACCTCTAAGAAGGAAAATATTGTAAAAAAAGGAATTGAAGTGAACAAAAAGTATCAGCCCACTCTTGGAAGTTAAACCACTTTCTTCAACTAAGAATCATGCAAACTTTTTCTTTATCACTAGAGAAAAAAACGAAACAACATGCTAACTCAAACAAACAAACTTCCTAATTTATTAATCTAACAATGAAAGCTAGCAGGATATACGGCTAATAAACAGTGTTTCAAACTTGACAAACTGAAATTAAACATGAACTTATATTAGAGCTAACACATATAGCAACCAACAGAATAATGACTAACAAAATTATGATAGAACCTATTAAATCAATCCGACTACAAATCTGGCGAACTAGTCACGAACATGAAAACTTTTGAACAACGTTTTCGTCTAGCATGCCAATTCGAGATAGCAATAATATAAGCACAAAGGTAAAACTCGAAAGATTTAAACAAAATCTACAACATACATAACATTTATTCAAGCTCGGACATGATAGTAACCAATATCAACTCAAAACAAAGGTTAGAAACGAACCTCTATGTTGATAAACAAAGCTGGAGGTTTACAACTCGATCGTCAAACCAAACAGATCCATAATCGACGAGCTAAAATAACGAAACTAATAAACCGGAACCTCGACATGAAAGCTTCGAAACTCTCCGGAAAGCAAAAATGAGAGGTATGGTTGTGTGTGTGCGTGTATGGTGCTTAGAGTGTGTTGCTGTTGTGGGTCGCTTGGTTGGGAGATGAAGGAGTTCTGGCGAGAGGGGACGTTCCAGCAGCAATGGATGGTCGTTCATGGCTGGTCGTCAGTCAGCGACGGTGGAGGGGGGCTGGTCATTTGGACGTGAGGGAGATGGGTTGTTGGTGGTTGACGGAGGAGATGGAGATGATGAAGAAGACGAAAATGGTGGAGGGTGGTGCTGTCCGGCGTGGAAGGCTGCTGGGGCTGGTTCGACGGATGACGGCTGGAGCTTGGGTGTTCGTGAGGGAGCTGGAGACGACACTGGTATGGCTGTTGGTGTTTTGGTCGTGGTGGACGTGAGGGACGAAGAAGAAGGAGCAATGATGTGGGTGGTCGTTATGGAGTTTCGCCGGATTTCATGGCATTTTCGGCGAGAATGGGAAATCTGGTCGGCGGCAGCTGGGTGGTTGTTTGGGATGGTGAGGAGATGGCGGACAACGTGGTGGCGGGGCTGCTTCAGGTGGTCGACGACGGGAGGCATCTATGGAGTTCTTAAGGTTGTTTCATGGTGTTTGGTATGAAGAAGATGAAGTAGAGGCTAGGTTTTTATGGTTGTCTTCAATGTGTGACCAAAAATCTGTGTATCCCCCCCTCCCCCCCACTATGTGTTCAAAAATGTCCGTGTAGTATCCACCCCTATCCGTGTATTCCTCTCCAACCCCTAGGGTTTTGTTTTATTTTTATTTTTATAGAAGAAGGTAGGGTTAGGGTGTGGGCTAGGTCTTGAGTCCGAAAATTGGGCCTAAAATGGGTTGTTTAAACCCAAATGTTATTCTTTCTCCGCAACCGAAAATAAAAATACGATCTTATTTAATTAATCATACGTAAGCAAAATAACTATTAAATGAGACTGACAATTAAAACAAAAACTATTTTTTGGGTATTTTCAAGATTAAAGTAACTACAAAACATTAATGAAACTATTTTTTTGTAATTTTTGTTTTTATATAAAGATAAAATATAAAGTACTATTTTTGTATTTTTTAAGTTTATGAGAAATACATAAACTAAAATATATATCGTTTTTTTTCTTTTCATTTTTGTGACGAAAAATAAAGTAAAAGAGTCAAAATTAGCTGAAATAGCTATATTAGTCCTAAATTAAATATTTACGCTAAAAATGTGAAAATTCTTGGGGAGGGTAAAATATCACATGTCTACAGCTACCCCTCTTTGACTGGAAACACGATGAGTTTTCCGACAAAGGACGACTAGACATATTTTTGACTCGACCCTTATTTGGAGGGATTAAACTAAAGGAAAGGAAGAGGATGTGGCCGAGCCCTGGTATCTGAGATGCCTACATATCCTTGACTATAAAGGAATCAGGCCATGTGTAGTTCGGGAGTGAGTGAGATAATGGAGTATACCGAGGTGAAGAGCCAGTCGAGGTTCCGGTCCGCGGTCCTGCTATTACATCGAAAATCAAAACATGACAAAGACTAACTAAGCCTATCAACTACTAGTTACAAGATTCCTATCTATGAGTCTTCTGAAGCTTGATCTTGAGTATTGGTTGGTGCTTCATGCAGACTCTGAATTTGAACCTTGATACTTTTAATTGTAAGCGCTAGGTCAATCCTCTTCATTTTTTCAAATCAGGACGGGACATGCAGATCTTGTGACTTCAATCATGTCTTGAGCAACCCCATCTTTCATCCACTTCTGCATTTGATCATCTCGGACTGCTGACTCGCGTTCTCGCCGCGAGCTTCTTTTGTTGCTAACCTGAATTGTGTTCTCAAGTGAATTCTCTTATTCTCCAGGTAGGCATCTGATTGCCGAACTTGGACTGCTTTTTGTGAGGTTCGAATTATTTTTCCTTCGAAACCTGGACTACCTTCTTCCGGCCACTGTTGCCTTCTTTCTGATTTCTGAATTTGGATTTATGCTGGGGATTTTCTGGTGTAACCTTCTGCCTTCTGGCGGGTTACTGACTTCAATACATGAAATGTAAAGACTGAAATGTATTCCTCTATTATACGGGCGGGCTCCCGACCTCAACCAGCAACTTTGAAAATAAATCGCCATTCCTCTCTTCAGGCGGGCTCCTGACTTCAACAACAAACTTCAGAAAATAAAATGCCATTCCTCTCTTCTGGCGGGCTCCTGACCACAACAACAACTTCAGAAAATAAATTGCCATTCCTCTCTTCAGGCGGGCTCCTAACCGCAACAACATCTTTGAAAAATAAACCGCCATTCCTCTCTTTAGGCAGGCTCCTGACTTTAACAACATCTTTGAAAAATAAATCGCCATTCCTCTCTTCAGGCGGGCTCCTGACTTCAACCAACAACTTAAAAATAAACGCCATTCCTCTCTTCAAGTGGGCTCCTGACTTTAACAACAACTTAAAAATAAATGTCATTCCTCTCTTCAGGCGGGCTCCTGACTTCAACAACAAAACTTCAGAAAATAAAATGCCATTCCTCTCTTCAGGAGGGCTCCTGACTTTAACAACAACTTGGAAAATAAATGTCATTACTCTCTTCAGGCGGGCTCTTGACTTTAACAACATCTTTGAAAAATAAATCGCCATTCTTCTCTTCAGGCGGGCTCCTGACTTCAACCAACAATTTAAAAATAAACGTCATTCCTTTCTTCAGGCGGGCTCCTGACTTCAACCAACAACTTAAAAATAAACGCCATTCCTCTCTTCAGGTGGGCTCCTGACTTCAACAACAACTTTGAGAAATAAATCGCCATTCCTCTCTTCAGGTGGGTTCCTGACTTCAACAATAACTTGAAAATAAATTGCCATTCCTCTCTTCAGGCGGGCTCCTAACTTCAACAACAACTTTGAGAAATAAATTGCCATTCCTCTCTTCAGGCGGGCTCCTAACTTCAACAATAACTTGAAAATAAACGTCATTCCTCTCTTTAGGCGGGCTCTTAACTTTAACAACATCTTTGAAAAATAAATCGCCATTCCTCTCTTCAGGCGGGCTCCTAACTTTAACAACATCTTTGAAAAATAAATCGCCACTCCTCTCTTCAGACGGGCTCCTGACTTCAATAACAACTTTGAAAAATAAATCGCCATTCCTCTCTTCAGGCGGGCAGCTGACTTCAACAACTTAAAATGATAACGCCTCCATTCTCCAGGCGGGCTCCTGACTTTAACAACATCTTCGAAAAATAAATCGTCATTCCTCTCTCCAGGCGGGCTCCTGACTTCAACAACAAACTTTATAAAATAAACGCCATTCCTCTCTTCAGGCGGGTTCCTGACTTCGACAACAACTTGGAAAATAAAACGTCATTCCTCTCTTCAGGCGGGCTCCTGAGTTCAACAATAACTTTTGAAAAATAAAAACATCATTCCTCTCTTCAGGCGGGCTCCTGACCTCAACAACAAACTTCAGAAAATAAAACGCTATTCCTCTCTTCAGGCGGGCTCCTGACTTCAACATCAACTTGGAAAATAAAAATCGCCATTCCTCTCTTCAGGCGGGCTCCTGACCTCAACAACAAACTTCAGAAAATAAAACGCCATTCCTCTCTTCAGGCGGACTCCTGACTTCAACAACAACTTAAAAATAAAAATTGCCAGTCCTCTCTTCAGGCGGGCTCCTGACTTCACCAACAACTTTGAAAATAAAATTGACATTCCTCTTTTCAGGCGGGCTCCTGACTTCAACAAACAACTTAAAAATAAACGAAATTCCTCTCTTCAAGCGGTCTTCTGACCTCAACTACGATTTAAAACTTTAAATATAATTTAAAAAGATAATGCCTTTCCATTCTCTAGGCGGGCACCTGACTTCAACAACAGCTTAAAAATAAAATATCATTCCGTTCTTCAGGCGGGCACCTGACCTCAACTACAATTTCATCTGCACTCTATTACTGTTATCCCCCTTTACCTTCTAAACCATTTCCTCCTACTTGGAGTACCTTCTTTTAGAACTGCTTCCATAAAAACTCGTGTCATCTTCCATCGAAACTGCTGGGGATAACACTGCTGGAGAATTAATTACTTACCTGCTGGGGATAATACTGCTGGGGGAATCTCCTTTCTTCCCTTTTTTTTTTCAAAACTACTCTCTTCAAAACTTTTATTTTCTCTCAATACTGCTGGGGATAAAAATGTTATCAGCTGGGGATAACGCTGTTGGGGATAACACTGCCAGGGAATTTTCATCCCTTCAAAACTGGTGCTTCATTTTTCCAAAAATTGTTGGGGGTGACACTGGCCTTCTGCTTTTCCTGGGCGCAAGTTTCATCCTTTTTGTTCTGTTCGCTGGGGGATACAACTTCCTTCATAAAAACTTGTCGTTTTATTTCTTTCAACACTGCTGGGGATAACACTGGTTCAAAGACCACTTCCTTGTGTTATCTGGCTTCTTTCAAGACTACTTTACTTAAAGCTGGTGTTTTCCTTCCTCCAAAACTGCTGGGGATTTATCTCTTTTTTTTTCTTTTTCTTTTGCTGGGGATAACACTGCTGTCGTCTTCCCTCGAGACTTGTCTTATCTTCCTTCTTCCCTAAGTGGATACCTGATTTCCAGAAAATTTTCAAAATGAAAAGAAAATTTTCTGCCCCAGTTTGATAATCTTCCTTGTATCATGCCTCTCTGCCATCAATGACACTTCCCGTTCTTGTCTCAAATCAAAGAAAATTCTGTCAGTTTAAAATGCGGTGGTTGGTTGTGATGCTCCTGCTGGGGATGGTTTTTCCCCTTCTCCTTCCATGTTCTGCATTCCATTACACTATCAAGACTTGATGGGGATGATATTCCTACTGGGGAGGATATTCCTTCTGGTCTTAGAATGACCTGCCCTGCTTTGCGTCGTTTGGCCATCTTGAAACTTGGTCGATAACTTTCTCCTTTCTTGACGACTACTTATTCACAAGCCTCTCACCGTTGTTTTCCACTTTTATCCTCTTATCTAACCCCGTATCTTTCCCATGATAGTTGACTCTGCTTGAGGATCTCGCATGTTTTACTGATGAACCATTTTCTTCGTTCATCTGTGTCACTGAAAATACCTTTTCTGCTGGGGATATCCCTCTTCCTTTTGTGGCATAGCTCGGGAACTGGCATTTTCCTGACCTTTGAGTCTCGTATGAACTTCCCAGATCGCTCTCCGCGTTGTTCTTTCTTGATCTGTTCAATGGCCTTGGCCTTGAGGTCATTAACCTTAGTTTTTTGTTGGAGATATCCTCCTTGACACTGATCCATCCCTTTGTCAATCTTCTCTTGCTGGGGAAATCCTTCTTGACACTGGCCTTACTCTTGTTCCTTCCTGACTTATACCACTTGGATGTTCTAACCAGATCTCGTATTGCATAATTGGAAGGCTGATGGTAGATTTTGAAGTCATTTCTCACTTGTCTTGACCAAACAGACTATGTTGGGGAATTTTTGATGAAAGGAGAGAGATAAAAGGAACAGAAATAAAAGACAAAAGAAAAAGATGACTCTCTAACAAGAAAAACTATAAAAAAACTTATTAAACACGGATACCAACTCTACTGGTCATGACATGCACATATGGCCTATCCTCCGTCGTTAATCCCCTTTCACAATTTCTGTCTGGTGATTTCCATCTGATTCTCAATCTTTATTCGACTTGTAGTGCCAGAAGGGTTTTCACTATAAAGACTCTCTCATTTTGGGTTTTCTCTCAGCTTTCATCGCCTTATGGTACCCGTGAAGGTTTTCACCGATAAGACTCTCTCATATGTATTACTTTTCAGCTGGGGATTGGGGTGTCACCGATAAGACTCTCTTTTTTATTTCTTTTCTGCTGGGGATCAGAGTCTTTTCTACTGGGGATCAGAGTGTTATGTTCTGATAAGACTCTCTCCTTTGCCTGACTTGGCCTCTTTTGAAGACTGATCGGAAGGTATTTCTTTGGACCGTAGTGTGGGATTTGGATAGGGCTAGAAAGAAAGGGTACTTGAAGGCTCAAAAACACATCAATTTGGATTCAAAATTACCTTCGGAACTAGATTTATTTACAACAAACGCAACCTTTGCCCCAGTTTCTTGCTTGGGGATTTTTGATTTTTAGTTACACTATGACCGAGCTGTGAAGCGTCTACGTATCCTCTTTGAGGAATCAGGTCAAACGTAGTTCCCAATTCCTCGTAGTTCTAGTTTTCCTTTTTTTTCTTTTCACTTATCATTTTTTTTCTTTTCTTCTTTTCCCTTTTTTCTATTTGTTGTTTTTTTTTCTTTATCTTCCATGTTTGTGTTTCTAGTCTTTGCTACTGATTCCGAAGGAGGGGTATGAAAGAAAACAAATAAGGCTCAAAAGGTTAACGAAAGATAAAGTGTTTAGATAGCAGAACAAAATGCCTTTGTCATTCCAATCTTCAAAACATGCCAAGCACAAACAACGTGATTAAACAGACATTTGTAGCATCTTCTTCTTGTGCCATACTTGATAACCGTATCCACACTTTTGCCTTTTCCATTTGTTAATTTTATAGCGCTATTGGACAACACTCCCATTCTCATTATCGCGAACGACCCTTGCCAATTTGGGCAAACTTGTTTTAAATTTCAAACTGATGTCGCATGAAATATGAGGTTTCTTCGTGTTCTATTCGCCCCAGTTTCACATGTTTCGGGCTTCAATTGATCTCAAAATGTCCAATTCTGTTCTTATTTTCCCTTAAGTTCCCCTATCATCTTCCAATTGCTTCATGATTAACTTTTAAGATTAGGCCTATAATTGTGCATGCATGTCATGTCACTAGAGTCGACAGGAAAAGAACTATAAAAAGGAGAGGACCAAATAAAAGAAAATATTTAGAAAAAATGAAAAATAGAGAATTGCATTAGACAGACAGGGAAAGAGTTTGTACAACAAAACAAACAGTTACAACCCTAGAACAAACCTAAATAGTACCACATGAGATACTAGACAAATGAAAGGATAAGAGGGTTTGACCACAAGACAATATCCGGATTACAACCCTGAACTAACCCGGACAACAGAAATGACAAAAAAACAAGCTACCAAGATTCCTTCCTAGTGAGGAGGGAATGACTTTTCAATTGCTAGGCTTGACATTTAGCCACAAATTTGCTCATCAGAATCAGCAAAGCCTTCTCCAATTTCAACATCATTAACTTCAGTTAGCAGGTTCCCGAGGGGATTCTCATACTCCATGTCACCAGGCATCATCCCCACAAAGTGTGCATCATGACGTGCAGGTAAAGGATTCTGCGCGATATTCTGGGTGTCACTGTCTTGGATCACAATCAAGTTTTCCTGGAAGTGTTTCCGACTTACCACAAACCGACCACCTCAATTTTCTTCACAATTCAAAACAAAACATGTTAGAATGGACTCAGTCGGTCCTCATTATTAACAATTTTTTTTTTCATTTTTTCTTTTCCATTTTTTTCATTTCTTTTTGTTTTTTTGGTTGTGGTCGAATCTTATGGAGATTGCCTACGTATCATGATCCCGCATAAATCAGACCTTGCGTAGTTCATGCAAATGAAAGGTAAACAACAATGAAACATTTTTTGGAATTTTTAATTTTCATAATAAAACAAACTTGGTTATAAACGGTTAAAGATGATCTACAAACCCGAAAATCAAACAACCCACATATTCTAATAAAAAGAACTACAAACTCAAAAACAAACGGCCAGCTTCCTTTCCCTGTTTGCCAATTTTAACCAAATGACTATTTTTGCAAATGTGGCCCCTTCACAATTTCACCTGAATTTTGAGGCCAGGGAGGATTATTTTATGACATTTCACAAACTTGTTCATTCTTTTACGAAAATAGCCTTTCGATAACTGAAAGATACTCCAAGGCTATCTCGTCAAGAACAGTTTAAGACACCGCTGAAGCTGGCTCGGCTTATTTTGACCAAAAATCTAAACGGCATTCACTTACCCAATGACTCTTTTTTTAAAATTAAAATAAAAGACCTGGTTTTGCAAATACGGCCTTTCAGCACCCGGGGACGAAGATTTTAAGGCTGTGTGGGCGTAAACGGTCAAAAAACCTTAAAAAATGACCAAGGGTGGCTGTTTATGCAAAGTCAGCCTTCCGACGTCCCTTTCGGGAACATTCGACTATATTTGATAAGAACGACATCACCCGACTTACTTCATACTCTTTTTTTTCTTGTTTTTCAAAATAAAATCCGATATTGCAAACACGACCTTTCAGCTCCTCGGTGACGAAGATCTTAAGGCTTTGCGGGTCAACCGGCCAAAAATCTAAAAAATGACCAAGGATGGTTGTTTATGCAAAGTCAGCCTTACGACGTCCCTTTCAGGAACATACGACTATATTTGATAAGAACAACATCACCTGACTTATTCATGATTCCTTTTTTTCTTTTTTCGAATTAAAATAAAGGACCCGGTATTGCAAACACGGCCTTTCAGCGCCTCGGGGACGAAGATTTTAAGGCTGTGTGGGCTAACCGGTCAAAAATCTTAAAATGACCAAGGATGACTGTTTATGCAAAGTCAGCCTTCCGGCATCCCTTTCGGGAACATTCGGTTGTTTTGATAAAAATGACATCACCCGACTCATTCATGACGAAAATATTAATTTTGATATTTTTGGCGATTTTTGCAAAAGGGGGAATTAGAACCGACGAGAGTTGCCTACGTATCTCACGTCCGGTGAGAATCAAACATGCGTAGTGCGGGCCGATTGGGAATAAAGTGAACAAGCTAATGCTCTCCTTCTCTTTTTTCGCCTTTTTTACCTTTATGACTACTCTGACGAGAAAAGAGAAATAAAAGATGCAAAACCTTTTTTTTGAATTTTCTAGACTTGACATTCTATAAACTACTCTAAACTCAAGCTTAACGGGCAATAATTTCTCTTTTTTTTGAAACAAATAATCTATTAAGGAAAGATCCTAGAAGAGAAAAATATTTTTGATTTTTTTTTTGTTTTTTTTTGTTTTTTTTTTTTGTTTTTTTTGTTTTTTGTTTTTTAAAAGAAGACGATCTAAAGGATAAACCATAGAAACATATTTTTAAATTTCATTTGATATCCTGACGTAATATTTCAAAACAAGCAATGCAACCAAAATATTTTTTTTTTTGGATTTCAATTTTGATTGCCCAAAGAAGAAATTTTAAAAGATAAAGTATTTTTATCTTCTATGTACAATATCCTAATGTCTTAATGAATATGAAAAGAACCCTTTTTTCATTTTTTACTAATTTCCCAAAGAAACACCTCAAAAGAATTTTTTTTTGGATTTTGAAATTAACACTTTAAAGAAAGTTGTTAAAGAAGCACTAAAAGAAAAAAACTTTTTATTTATTTATAATTTTGGTCCTAATATACTAAAAGGAACATAAAACAATTCATTTTAAATCCTAGAATGTTAATTGCCTAAAGGAAAAACAACCTCAATTTTTTTTCATTTCTTGATTATTATTCTAAAGAAAACTTATAACGGAAATATAAAATGCAACATCTTTATTTTTTGGGTTTTGAGTTACACCATGCCTTTACAAAATAGCAAAAAACTTGACATTACTTTACAAAACTAGAAAGTAAAAGACGACATAAAAAAACACTCAAAAATAACTAAAAATAAAAATATCTCCTTAAGCAACTCCTAAATGCAGCGATCCTGGGTATCTGTCTTGCTCAAACCCCGGTTAGTAAATTCACACCTGTATGAGAAAACTTAAACTAACATTGTGTGTGACAATAACAATCTCTATTAGACACATGCAAGACATGGTTGCGATTATTTTTACAAAATGACTTATTTAGCCAAAAAGTGGCTAGAAGTGTAAAATTTGGCTAAGACCCCGCAAAGCCAAGAATCTAATTTTACTAGGAAGACCGGATCCTATGTGGGTTGCCTACGTATCATGCCCCGAGAGACGAGAATCAGGTTTGCGTAGTTCGGGGGGATTGGATACGGGCGAGAATTAAAATACTAATTTAGAGAAACATGTATATATTTTTTGCTTTTCTTGAAAATGGATGAGACATGAAAAAAAATGGCCATTGAATTATTTGATGCGCATTGGAGAACGCACAATGTAGCATGGGGGACACAGGCAATTCCAAGACTTCTTGGATTCCCCAATTGTTCCCCATGTACTTGTCCCAAAAATGTAGCGTGGGGGACATAGGGAATTCCAAGACTTCTTGGATTCCACAATTGTTCCCCATGCTTTTGATTAAAATAATATCATGCTTAGCTAAAAAAAACCGTGCGACCTTCTTATTTAACGTGATCAGAATGACCAGGCGTGCCATTTGTCCTCAACTATCATTGGTCCGCTAAATGACCTTTTTACCCTTGAATGAATGCAACATGTAGCACATAGGATGCATCAAGATGGTCTTTTCATTTCAGGTCACCTGTCCTAGACGGACCCAACCCCTATGTTGAGTCCCCTAAGTCAAATACACATGATGCAAATAAACGCTCCTACTATGGATCCGGCATGAAATCAAGTTATTCTAGGTTCAAAACCTGGGTTTATTTTTCTAGACCTGGCTTACCCGAGCGGACAACTCGAGCCGAGGATGGGAGCTGTGTACCGGTAACCAAAAGGCCATCCGATTTTTCAACTCCTCTGAATCCTCGTTCTACTTTTGGAATATGACACTAACAGAAAGAAGTCACGGCCAGAGTGCACTCCTCAGGAGAGAGAAGAGAGGGGTTTCGACATAGTTTATATATACAGTTCAAATAATATCAAAGCGGTAAAGCATTTAGCAGGAAAACATGTAGAAAAATTAGATAAAGCCAAATATAACAATTATTCTAAGCTCGAATTCTTAAACCCTGAACCATAAGTTCTGGGTTTTGTCCCCAGCAGAGTCGCCAGAGCTGTCGCACCTCTTTTTTCTGCTATTGCACCCCGCGAAGGGCGTGGTAAAGGGAGTTTTTCCAATTAAAGGACAATCTAAATGAGATTTTTATTAAGAGTTGGAGTCGCCATTTGAGAGATTTATGGTGTCCCAAGTCACCGGTTTGAATCCCGAATCGAGGAAAAGATTGATTCCATATTACAGTCTACGAATCAGAAATCCGGATAAGGAATTATGTTAACCCGGGAGAAGGTGTTAGGCATTCCCGAGTTCTGTGGTTCTAGCACGGTCACTCAATTGTTATATTTGGCTTAAATTATCTAATTTTTAATACATGTTTTTACCTATGTGCTTTTAACTTTGAACCCTTTTATTATTATTTTAAATGAGAATTGCAACGTCGTAAAAATGCATCTCAAATCACGTCACATCAATGTACCCGTGGTTATTGACATATTTAGACTCCGTTGAGATTTGAATTTGGGTAACATAAACGTGCACCCGATTTTAGAGAGGTAATGTTATTAAATACGCGCCTAAAGAGACTAACGCGTTATTATTTCGGGGAAGGCTGTGAAATTCGCTAAACGGCCCATCCCTAAGTCTAAGTATTTTAGTATATACAGTTACGAGGGCCCCGTAATTTGTATGCTTTGTTTAGCGAGGCTCGTCTAGAGTTCTAGTTTCAAGGGATTGTACTCCACTAAAGCAAACTACGAATATTCATATTTGTTCAAACTTTAAACTCAAACCCCAACCCATATTCATCAACATAAGACGTATTGATATATAATAAGAGCCATTTAAAATCCCATTATCTTATTTTTATAATTGTCACTACGTGATCATCTTAATTAGGATTCTTAAGATAAAACTAACACTAGCCAAAAATGAGACAAGCAACTCATTTGCATTTTTTCATTAAAAGAAAAACGTAATAATACATAAGAATTAGAACAACAAGTAATTCATCCATATGAATATGTTACGTCCCTTTATTATAACCTCTAAGAAGGAAAATATTGTAAAAAAAGGAATTGAAGTGAACAAACAGTATCGGTCCACTCTTGGAAGTTAAACCACTTTCTTCAACTAAGAATCATGCAAACTTTTTCTTAATCACTAAAGAAAAAAAACGAAACAGCATGCTAACTCAAACAAACAAACTTCCTAATTTATTAATCTAACAATGAAAGCTAGCAGGATATACGGCTAATAAACAGTGTTTCAAACTTGACAAACTGAAATTAAACATGAACTTATATTAGAGCTAACACATATAGCAACCTACAGAATAATGACTAACAAAATTATGATAGAACCTATTAAATCAATCCGACTACAAATCTGGCGAACTAGTCACGAACATGAAAACTTTTGAACAACGTTTTCGTCTAGCATGCCAATTCGAGATAGCAATAATATAAACACAAAGTTAAAACTCGAAAGATTTAAATAAAATCTGCAACATACATAACATTTATTCAAGCTCGGACATGATAGTAACCGATATCAACTCAAAACAAAGGTTAGAAACGAACCACCATGTTGATAAACAAAGCTGGAAGTTTACAACTCGATCGTCAAACCAAACAGAGCCATAATCGGCGAGCTGAAATAATGAAACTAATGAACCGGAACCCCGACATGGAAGCTTCAAAACTCGCAGGAAAGCAAAAATGAGAGGTATGGTTGTGTGTGTGCGTGTATGGCTACTTAGAGTGTGCTGCTGTTGTGGGACGCTTGGTTGGGAGATGAAGGAGTTCTGGCGAGAAGGGACGTTCCAGCAGCAGTGGATGGTCGTTCATGGCTGGTCGTCGGTTAGCGGCGGTGGAGGGGGCTGGTCGTTTGGACGTGAGGGAGACGGGATGTTGGTGGTTGATGACGGGGATGGAGATGATGAAGAAGACGAAAATGGTGGAGGGTGGTGCTTTCCAGCGTGGAAGGCTGCTGGGGCTAGTTCGACGGACAACGACTAGAGGTTGGGTGTTCGTGAGGGAGCTGGAGACAACGCTGGTGGGGCTACTGGTGTTATGGTCGTGGTGGACGTAAGGGACGAAGAAGAGGGAGTAGCGAAGTGGGTGGTCGTTATGGAGTTTCGCCAGATTTCATGTCATTTCCGGCGAGAATGGGAAATCTGGTCGGCGGCAGGTGGATGGTTGTTTGGGATAGTGAGGAGATGGCGGGGCTGCTTCAGGTGGTCGACGACGGGAGGCAGCTATGGAGTTCTTAAGGTTCTTTCATGGTGTTTTGGTATGAAGAAGATGACGTAGAGGCTAGGTTTTTTATGGTTGTCTTCAATGTGTGGCCAAAAATCTGGGTACCCACCCCCCTATGTGTTCAAAAATGTCCGTGTAGTGTCCCCCCTCCCCTATCCGTGTATTCCCCTCCAACCCCTAGGGTTTTGTTTTCTTTTTCTTTTTATAGAAGAAGGTAGGGTTAGGGTGTGGGCTTGGGTATTGGGCTAGGTCTTGTGTCCGAAAATTGGGCCTAAAATGAGTCGTTTGAACCCAAATGTTATTCTTTCTCCGCAATCAAAAATAAAAATACGATCTTATTTAATTAATCCTACGTAAGCAAAATAACTATTAAATGAGATTGACAATTAAAACAAAAACTATTTTTTGGGTATTTTCAAGATTAAAGTAACTACAAAACATTAATGAAACTATTTTTTTGTAATTTTTATTTTTATATGAAGATAAAATATAAAGTACTATTTTTGTATTTTTTAAGTTTATGAGAAATACATAAACTAAAATATATATCTTTTTTTTTATTTTTTTATTTTTGCGACAAAAAATAAAGTAAAAGAGTCAAAATTAGCTGAAATAGCTATATTAGACCTAAATTAAATACTTACGCTAAAAATGTTAAAATTCTTGGGGAGGGTCAAAAATCACATGCCTACACCTTCAACTCTGATGGTGCCATTCGATATGGGGGCATCGATATGGGTTGTGTGTCAGGTAGCAAATCAATACCAAAGTCTATTTCTCGTACTGGAGGCAATCCTGACAAATCCTCAGGAAATACATCAGAAAATTCTCTCACCACTGGTACATTTTCTATACTAACTGTTTCCTTTCTTGTGTCATTTACAATAGCTAAGAGACCCAAGAAACCTTTCTTCAGAAGCCGTTGAGCTTTCACAAAGATACAATTTTGCAAGTCTCTGCAACCTAACTCCCTCTTAGAATAAAACTTGGCTCATTTGGTATCTCAAACTTAACTATCTTTGCATGAAAATCGACTATAGCATAGCAAGAAGACAACAAATCCATTCCCATCAGCATATCAAAGTCAATCATATCAAGTACAATACGATCAACTAGAGTATCTCTACCCTCAACCCCAATCTGAAAAGCATGATACACGTATTCAGCTAATAGTGACTCTCCAACAGGAGTAGCAACTAGAAAAGGATCATTCAATAGCTCCGTCTATCTACTAAACCTCAAAGCAAAGTACGAGGACACATAGGAGTGAGTAGATCCTAGATCATTCAACGCAAGCGAATCAAATGAACAAACAGAAAGAATACCTGTAACCATAGTATTCGAGGCCTGAGCATCCTGTCTAGTAAATGCAAAAACTCTCGCCTGACCTTTACAAGTATTCCCTTGTCCTTGATTCACAGTAGCACGGTCTCCAGCACCTCGATCTCTATTTCCTGTACCTGTAGCACCTTAAGTATTACGAGTAGTCTGAGTAGGTGCAACTAACTGAATGGAAGCCCGGTTGAAATTTCTCGGAGGCTGAGGGAAATCCCTCAAGTGATGTATCAACTGGACACACAGAAAGCACTATTCAGTTAGAACACGAACTGGCCCAAATGTGATCTACCACAGGTTTGGCAGACTGGAGTAATGGCATATATCTGCCCAGAATTACAATGTCCAGATACTGACAGTCCCCTAGTACCCTGTCTATAATGTGGCCAATATGTGGACCATGAAGACAACTGTGTCCCCGTCTGAGAACCATGTTGTTGTTGTCCCTGATTTCCCTCTCCTCGATTTTTACTAAAACTGCCATAAAAAGACCCTCCTATCTTGGCCTTCTTACGCAAATCACTGAAAGACCCTCTTGCCATGTGTTGGACATATCCTCTAGTTTGTATGCTGCGAGCTCCACAGATCTCTTACTAGAACATCCAAGAGAATGTAACGCCTTGAGTGTCCCATCCAAGAAATTTTGAGGATCTGCTAAATTATTAGAACCTATGAATTTTGGTGATTTCAATTTCAGGAACTCTTGTAGGGATGCTTCCTTATTTACGAAAGTCAGAGTCTGTGCAAGTGCTTGTGTTTGTAAAGTAGCCTAAGGAGCTGAACTTCCACCCTGATCAGGAACCAATTCCTCTAACACATTCAATAACCTTGCCACTGCGTCTGTAAGTAAGGCAACGGTAGGTACAACAGTTGGCACTGGTGGTGGAGCATCCTGAACTCCTTTCCCTTGTACTTGATCTGGCATAATAGCTTGAGGTTGACCCATATTCCCAACTTCAAGTTGAGGAACAGTATGTCTTCTAGTTTGATGAACCCCAACTTGACTGCCACCCCGGGTAGTACCACGTCCAGCAGATGAGAGTATTAATGTCCTAGCCATCTGTGAAAGAAATATTCCAAAGTCAATGTCAAGTTATCTCAACGCACGATCAAAGAACGAAAGAAGAGAAAACATTCCTAGATGTTCAGTAGCCTCAAGATCATAATTATGGGCACCTACACACACATGAACAAGACTCTACTAATCATTGCTCCATGACTCGGGACTTAAATCCTAAGTTCTGATACCAACTTTGTCAACATCCAATTTAGGATCGTGACCGACGCTTAGGAGCAAGTGCTCCCAAGTAAGCCTCATCGCCATTTTACAGAAAAAAGGACAGAGTTTTACCTGTTTTTGGACTATCCAAAAAGTTTCCCTCTCTCAAATAAACAACCAAACATCCTAATATTATACCTAACAATTGACAACTTATGAATTGACCAAAATAAGTCTCCACCATTATTAATCAACCCACTAACAACTAGAAATACTAATTTATCTCCAACTTTGATAATAAAGAACGATACTTAACATAAGACTATAATAACAAAATAATACTCATGACACTAAAATATTGACTATGGAGCGACTCTAAGAGTTCAAAGAAAAGACCATAACAATAAATAAAATCTCCGCCCACGCGAACAAGTGTGAGGCTCACCTAGAACTATCAACATGTGCTGTTTAATTAACGAAATCCCCGCTCGCATAAATTATTGTCTCTGTAAAAAATAATTAATGGGGAATGAGTCGCTAGCTCAGTGATCAATAATACTTAACCACAACTATTTTTATTGGGGACTAATCAGAAAGTATGCTAGTATCTCAAATAGAAAATAACATAAAAATGCCCTTTCAGAAACAATAAATAATTTTCAGTCTCATCATGCTTTTCTTGTAGTATAATACAATTAAAAATTTAGTAATAAGCTCGGTAACCGTTGTATAATATCACAATTCACATTTTGGGAGGTTTCAATGAACGGCTCACGTAATCGGTATAACTGTGAACTTATTCGCAAGAAGTCAAATATAACGGTAGTCCATACTCGAGGAAATCGGTAACGGTATGCTAGTTCTACCTCCCCACTAACGACGACTATAATTGTACTCTGTAATCGGTAAATACAAGGTGTACCAGGTCTAACGAACTCGCCGTTAGCTATGGGATCCTTCAAAGTCTACTCCAATTTATACTTGTCTATGTATCCGTATATACTCATAGGAAAATATTTTAAAATAATATAAGACATTTCGGTTCTTATCAAATCATGTAATTTTATTTTTATAAAACATATCTAGTAACAGCAAGAATATTTAAAACAACGGTAATCATGTTAAATAACTATTTCGGTATCATATCGAGTAAAAAGACTTGTCCCACATGCAACTCAAAATATTCGGTAACATATCCATATTAAAAATTATGTGTAAATCATGCAAATTACGAAAATACAAATTGCGGTAAGATTACTACTCACAGTACTCGTGCCGAAATACCAAATGCTTCACCTCGAGTAATTCATACAAATTCCTCCAATCAATCTATAATTACATAATATCGATCTCATGTTAATTGCCTCATTTAGGCTAAATCCATCACTAATTTAGAATACCAAATCCTCCGAGTTTTATATTTTATCATCAATTCGCCGAATTATATTTAACAATGCTATGAGTAATTTAAATTAGTCCAAAATTTTTCAAATAAAAAGATATTTATATGGTTTATTCCCTGTACTATTCAATTTCCTTAATCGTGTGCATAAATTGAAACTGAAATAACCTTACTATCCATAATATTCCTTCTTAATTGGTACTTATCTTTTGTACTCAATACTAGACTTACCACATTCAAAACCAAATTCGATATTGTCATTGCAATATAGTTAAACACCAAAACTCAATCCTTGCACCCTAACTTAACTTATACCTAACAAAGATCATATATAATGAGACTAGTTTAAGTACAAATACACCAATACCCTTCTTTTTCCAAGTGAATCTATCCTACAATAACATTGACCAACTTCCGATTGCATAATTTGCCCAAAATAAATCTTATTGGTATTAATTTTTTTATACCTTGTTGATCACGCCCAACTATTCCTTATAAAAAAGGACAATGCGGTCGTTGCAAATATAATCCGATTTACAAGTCCGGAGTCGAATTCCACAGAGAACTAAGGTTTAGCTACAGCTGTTCACTATCACCAAGACGACAAGCTTGAACAATTCCTAACTTATAGATATTAAGATTTTTGTGTTTAAATAATTAACTAACAAATTAAAATAGTAAATTAACAACTAACGATACTGAGGGTTAGAGACAAGATTAAGGAGGTCTACAGTTATGATTTTCCCAATTATTGGAATCCTTCCCGCTATGTCTTCTATAATTTCGCTTAAGTATTCTCTACCGATCATGAGCACTCTTATTACCGTAAATCTCTCACGAGTAATTACGACAATTTATTAGACGCATTTTCCCGAGGTACGCTAGCTGACTTTTAATATAGCTCACTTCAGATCTCACCCAAGGCTTCGTTATCCCTAATCCCACCTTTAAACCCTCGGTTATTGATCCATCATATACTCTGGGAGTGTTGTTGTTCAACAATTACCTAAATATGCACTCTCTCCCGAGTTATGCATACTAAATAGGCACAGCTAATTGAGAGCTCTTCAATTAACTACAACAAGAACGTAGTTGAACAAATAGAGATTATACTACGGCTCAATTATATAAAAACATAACAAAAATTTATCCTCCAAAAGGTTCTATCAAAACTCTAGATAACAAATTAGTTGTTCAAAATAGTACGTAAAACTACAATAATTAAAGTCATAACCAACAATGAAAAATAGGAAGAGGAAGGAAAAACTCGTAGAAGAATTCTCCGCCTTGCTCCCAATGTGTTCTTGCCTCCAAGGGTGTTGTCTAACCCTAAAGTAGTGTCTCTTGCCTCCTTAGGTCTAATTTTTGTCCAAAATATGTCCCCTCTTTGTTCTTGGCCGGCCTCTTTTTGTTTAATATAGGGTTTAGGGCTTAAAATCCCATGTTTTGCACATAAGTCCCTGAAATTTCCGCCTCCTGCCGCGGTTTTGCCGCGGTCGCGGTGGAACCGCGGCCAAACATGCCCTCTGATTCTTTAGTTGTCCGCGACCATCTTCTACCGCGGTTCTGCCGCGGTCGCGGCAGAACCGCAGTTTTTCACCCTGTTACGTTTGGAATTTGGAAAACCGTAAAACATAAAAGTTGTAGCCCTTTGAGTTAGCTTTCCAACCATATATTATGGAGCCAAAATAAAGTTTTGACAAAAAAGTTATGTCCAATTTACTAGACAGTGCGCAATATGCCTCATCGAGTCTTCGTTTGTTCTCAACTATCAAATTTGACCTCCGAACACGATCCCGGTTTAATTCCTTGAGCTTTTACTCAGACTTTAAAGCTTCAAATCACTTAAATTCATTCCATAACATCTATATAGCTCGGAATACCACCTACAAGGTATAAAACACACCGTTAGCACAAAACACTAGCGATTAAAGCGCAAACTCAACTAAAGTGCAGTAAACTCCAGTGTAATAAGCAACTAAAATACGTAATTATAGCCGATCATCACTTGTGAAACCCATCAAATATATGAACTGTGATAAAAAAAATTACTAGAAGAATAGAACTCAAATGAGAAATTCAAGTATTACCCGTATGAACTAATACGTATTTAAAATTTCTCAGGTTTGATTCCACCTTTTTTTCTTCTTCCTCTTCTTCTTCGATTTTTGTTTTTTCTCGGCGTTCTAAAGCTTCTGCTTCAACGTAGCAGCCAGCATTTTGGCAAATGGGCTTCGGCCCTTTTTGCTATAGTTATCTTTTTTTTTTGGTTCTATTAATTGCCCCCTCTTTTCTTTTTTGTTTATTAGTTATTATTATTTTTTATTATTATTTTGCTAATGATCAATACAGCCTTATAAAAAATATAGGGTATTACAGTATAATTTAATAATCAAGCATAAAGCAATGTATATTAGATCCTTGACGCCTCAGCTATGTACATGAAATGTTGAACTTTTGAGACTCAAAAGGTTACCCACAAAGACACATGAGAATATTGTATCACTGTAACATTAGATATACTTTTCCCAGGTCCATCCTTCAATAATATGATAACTAACAAGTTGAAGCTCCTCTTTGTTAAATACAAACGTAATTTCAATTACATTGGATACATTACACTTTTCACTGTCATGCCTAAAGTTGTCAAAAAAAATCTCTCGAATGTATAGTATTTGTGTATCAAAAGTTCAGGGGTTGCAAAATGAAGATTTTTATGTTATAAATATCACCTAAGGAAAAAAAATAGAATAAAATATATATTATTCGATTGTTTTAAGCATATCTTCAAAAACTTTACCTTCATCAAAGTTCTCCTATTTCCACGATATTTTGTGCTAGATGATAATTCAATGTGCCTAGTACTGACGAAATATGTGCACCTTGAGGAGGAAATTCACCCAGTAGCGTTTTGAACAAATAACTACATGCATAAAGAATTCACCCAAAATAATTTCTCAAAATAAAAATAAAGCACAAATGCGAAAAGAATTTCATAGGCAAATGAATATACTAAATCAACAGCCAATAAAATAGAGTCAAAGGATTACATGCTCACCAAGAAAGAATACATGAAAATTTAGCAGGACTTAGAAATGTTCCGCTTCCTCTATTTTTGGGGTTTTTGATTGTATCTTGCTGATGCATGTAATTTTGGAGTGTACCCAAAAAATTTCTTCATGTACACAGCAAAACTGGAGGACAATTAACACAAGGGAACAAAGTTGAATACCAGAGAAAAAATACAAAACAAATTAGAAAATGACAGACAAAGGGAAATACCGAAGAGGAACACCATAAATTCAACGAATAGGATTACTTGAAAAAAATCGGATCAAGCTAAAAACCGCTAACTGATAAAAGAAAGAGATTAACTTCAAGTAATCTAGACTGCTCTGAGAAACCGAGAGAGAGAGAACTTTAATATCAAACCGTATACATGTTCTACAAAAAATGCGGTACACGTTGTAGGCATGTAAAATTTATTGAATTTAAATTCAATAGATAATTTGGACTAGATTTTAAATATATTAATCCAAATAAATATTACGGGCTAATATAATTGAATTAATTATATATATATATATATATATATATATATATATATATATATATATTAAATAAATAAGTCTTAATCCATTGGGCTAATTAAAGTGATGAACCCACTTCATTAAGCCCAAGATGACATCTTCCTAAAGGCCCAGTTTGGTGCCACGTGTCAAATGACGTGGCGCACCAAGTCAAACGGAAGAGCCAATAGGAGTGTGCCATGTGTCAAAATGACAAGGCATGCCAAGTCATACTAAAAGGCCAATGAAATCGCGCCACGTGTGCAAGTGACATCTTCTGGCCAATCAAATACGACCATGTCATACTTCAATTTGATTGGTCAGAAAGAGTTTGTTCTTATCACAACTCTTCCCTTCTATAACTATAAATAGGGGTCTTCATAACTCAGAAAAGACACCAAAAGTTATAACAAGAAGCAAGAAAGAGCTCGTGGATCAAACGCTGCAAATTCCTCCACAAGTTTCAAGCTTTAAGTTCAATTTCAAGAAATCAAGTTCAAGCTCAAGAACGAAGAACAAATCAAGTTCAAGCTCAAGAACGAAGAACAAATCAAGTTCAAGCTAAAAAACGAAGACCAAATCAAGATCAAGTTCAAGCAATCAAGCTCAAGCTCAAGCTTAAGAACAAGATCATCGTTCGTGGAAACAAATATAGATTCAAGATCAAGCTCAAAGGACCTTGAATTTATTTACTTTTGAAAAGAAGAATCAGAGGATTCATAGAGATTGTACACTCAAATATTTGAAATCAAATACTACAATTGTTGCAATATTTTCGGTCTTGATTTTATTTTCTTGACGCAAATTTATTGTCTACAAATTCTGGCACGCCCAGTGGGACAATCTCCACCTCTCATCTCAACTTTTCAATCAGCAAAGTTCAAGAACATTGAAATGGCTTCGAAGAAAATCAACTCCAGATCAACAACCACCAAGGCTGCTAACTCCAGGTTCTACGCTGATGTGAAAAGCATCATCGATGTTACCTTTAGAAGCTTTGGACCAGTCACGAGGAGCAAAACAAGTTCGTTAGGACAATAAGAACCCCAAGTGCCATACACATCAACCCCTGTTTTCGGATCTTCATCCTCAAAAGGAGCTAGATCTTCCACAAACGCATCTGAATGAGGAAGCGATGTTGCTGAAAAGATCAAGAAAACTCTTGCTCTACTTGACCTCACCGGATCCAAGCACTCTGCTGTGAAGGAAGATGATGATGCTTCAAGTGATGGATTCTCCCCACTCACACCACATAGCGTGAGGCAATTAAGGATCAATCTGTGTGAAAATTCATGCTACTCTCCTCATCCATGACAATTATGCAAGTCATGGTGACAAACACTTCATCTACGGAGGAGCAGTTGACAAACTTGACGGAAGCAATCGCTGGCTTGACCAAATGCATGTAAAATCAAGAGGCTAGAATTGACAAGCTAGCATACAGGGTGGGAATCTTGATGGAAGAATAATCCACCCATACACCCGGCAAGCTCCCAGAAGCTCTAGAGAGTGACTCTACCCCAAGACAAGTACCATCCACCAAGGCTATCCCTGTCTCATCTGAAGGAATGATTCCAATCGATCAACTGAAGAAGTTCATTGAAGGAACCATTAAGAACAAATATAAAGTTGCTGCTAAATCCTCCCTTACGTATGCAAAGCCATACACTTCAAGGGTCGATATGTTGAAGATGCCTTCTGGCTATCAATCTCCAAAGTTTCAACAGTTTGATGGTAAAGGTAATCCAAAGCAACATGTGGCGCACTTCATGGAGACGTGCAACAATGCTGGGACTTATGGAGATTACCTCATCAAGCAGTTTGTCCGCTCGCTAAAAGGAAATGCTTTTGACTGGTACAGGGACCTCGAGGCTGGATCAATCGATAACTAGGATCAGTTGGAGCAAGAATTCCTCAATCGCTTTTATAGTACGAGACGTACTGTGAGTATGATAGAACTTACAAATACTCATCAACGAAAGGGGGAACCAGTTATCGACTTTATCAATCGTTGGAGGAATGCAAGCTTCAACCGCAAAGACAGGCTTAGTGAAGCTTCAGGAATAGAGATGTGCAGCCAAGGCATGCATTGGGAATTGCGCTACATCTTGCAAGGTATCAAGCCTGGCACATTTGAAGAACTTGCAACTCATGCCCATGACCTGGAATTGAGCATGGCCTCTGCTGGAAATGAAAGGTTTCCAATCTATGAACCTCGCAAAGTGAATGACAAGCAAGAAGTCAATAAGTGGGGCAAGTTCGTACCCAAGTCTGAAAGCAAAGAGGCTATGAATGTCAATACGTCACTTGTGAAGTTCACAACGAATGAGAGCAAGAAGCAGAGTATGAAGTCCACTTCGTTTCAAGATAATCCAAGTGGGAAGCTGACTCTAAAAGAAATGCAAGAGAAAGAGTACCCATTCCTGGATTCTGATGTGCCAGCCATTTTCGAAGAACTCCTCGAGTTAAATCTCATCGAGCTTCCGGAGATGAAGCGACCAAATGAAGCTGGGAAAACAAATGACCCAAATTACTGCAAATACCATCGACTTGTGAGCCACCCTCTGGAGAAGTGCTTTGTCTTGAAGGACAAAGTCATGGACTTGGCTCGCGAAAAGAAGATCGTGCTTGAAGATGAGAAAGCAAGTGTGAGCCAAGTCTCAATCACCTTTGGCTCATTCAATCTAGATGAGTTATGCAATTTAAAAGGAATAAAAAATGAAGAATTGTTGGATAACAACAAAGTCGAAGATGATAAACCTGATGATTATGAAGGTTGGACGTTGGTGACTCATCGTAGGCGCCACAAAAGGAGCCCACGAAAAGAATCAGTGAAACAACCAACAAGGAAGATGATGGTAAAAAGACCCATAAAAAGGAATCCAGTTAGGCATTTGAAGAAAGCAAAAGTGGAGATGCACCACCCTCAAAAGCCACGAAATCCAGTGACCTTGGATGAGTTTTTACCAAGTTGTTTCTGCATAAAGATTTCCTATGAGGGCATTGATGCCTCTTGTTGCCAAGCTGACAAAGGAGAATAAATGAGTGATGACCTACCATTGGCACCATCTTCGGAAAAGCCCATCGAGTCCACTCCTCAAGAAGTTAATGTTTGTGAGGAGAAGGTCACGTTCACAAATGACGATCTTTTGCTAGGTAACACTCCTCATAACTGCCCATTGTACCTAGTTGGCTATATGCGCGATAAAAGGGTAAACCGGATTTTGGTTGATAGAGGATCCTCAGTGAATATTTTTTCTAATCCATACTATGAAAGGACTTGGTATTCCCATGAATGAACTCTCAGAAAGTCGTGTGATGATCCAAGGATTCAACTAAAGGGGGCAAAGAGCCATAGGCGTGATCAGGCTGGAAATCACTATTGAAGATATGCAATTAAGTGCATGGCTGCATGTGATCGACGTGAAGACTTCGTACAATGTTTTGCTTGGGAGGCCTTGGATACATGAGAATAAAGTAGTTCCATCCACCTACCATTAATGTTTAAAATACTATGAAGGTAAAGTCGAGAAGACAATAGTTGCTGATGATGAGCCATTCACCGAGGCTGAATCACACTTCGCTGATGCAAAGTTCTACTTGAAGAACTGCATTATGAAGGAGCTGAAAGCTGATGATGGTATGAAAAGCAAGAATAAAGAGCCCTCAACTAAAAGAGAAGAGGCGACTACTGGTGAAGCCAAAGCTGTTAGTAAGGCGATACAACCCAATGTGAATAAATCTTATGGAGGGAATATTACGTCTTATGGAAAGAAAGTAAGTCTGGCACTCCAATATGTCCCTAAAGGAAGAAAGATAAAGGTGAATCATCTAATCGCCGAGCTAACACGCTAAAAGAGTTAACTCTTCTGTTCAAACGAATTGAGGCAGTAAAGTCATCTTCAATGCCGCTTGCAGAGTTTGTAGCCCAAAATCGTTTGCAGAATATGGCACTCCCTACAAAGCGAACAGATGAAGGTTTTGATCCTAATGCTTACAAGCTATTTGAAAAAGCTGGATACAATCCTAATGAGCTGTCAAAGTTAGGGAAGCTCCCATCTGAAGCTGCAATGAGGCAACCACGTGAAGGATTAGGATACAAGCAACCGTCACTAGTGCGCATCTCAATAAGGAGGGCGAGCAGCAACTATATCACTGAAGAAGATGAATCAGTCGCTTCTAATAAGCCTTCTATCTTTAATCGACTTGGAAAATCACCTGTGAGGGCCTCTGTGTTTGAAAGATTGGGTCCACTAAAGAAGGGGAACAAGTTCCGGAGAAATTTTCAAAGCATAAGAACACTCGCTTCACCCAAAATCCAGGAGATCTCCAAGTATTTCCAAAGTTTGGTTCCTTCTAGAATGAGGTGACAAACAAAGCTTGTGGTTTCATGTAAAGAGGTACTGAAGGTAAAGCCATATACTGTGGTCTATACCAAGGAATGTGATAAATACGAAGAAAGTGTGGGTTCTTCGTATCATATTACTGTACAAGTCGAGAATGGCATTCCATCTTCAATGGAAGATAATACGGAATTGGAGCATGTTTCACCGTGTTATCACATACCCTTCAATGATGGTGACCCTCAAGAAGATGAAAATGCGAAAGATGCTCCACCTGAACTTGAAGAAGGAGTGAAGACGACAGTTGATGCCTTAAAAGAAGTCAACCTTGGCACTAATGAAGAAACAAAACCCACCTATCAGAGTGCTTTACTTAAAGCTGATGAGAAGAGCGCTTATATTGAGTTACTCAAAGAGTTTAGGGATATCTTCGCTTGGAGTTACAAAGAGATGCATGGCTTGGACCCGAAAGTAGTAGTCCATCACCTTGCAGTCAAAAATGGTTCCCACCCTATTAAACAAGCTCAAAGGCGCTTTAGGCCGGACTTGGTTCCCCTAATTGAAACTAAAGTTAACAAACTCATTGCCGGATTTATTCGGGAAGTTAAATACCCAATATGTGTTTCAAGAATTGTCCTTGTAAGGAAGAAGAATGTCCAGATTCAAGTATGCGTTGACTTCAGGGACCTCAATAATGCGTGTCCCGAAGATGAATTCCCGTTTCCTATTCCAGAGCTGATAATCGATTCTACTACTGGTTACGAGGCGATGTCTTTCATGGACAGTTCATCGGGCTATAACCAAATTCGCATGCCACCAAAAGATTAAGAGCTTACTGCGTTCCGCACTCCCAAGGGTATTTAGTGCTATAAGGTAATGCCTTTTGGCTTGAAGAATGCTGGTGCTACTTACCAAAGGGCTATGCAGAATATTTTTGACGATCTTCTCCACAAGAATGTCGAATGCTATGTTGACGATTTGGTGGTAAAATCAAGAGAGAAGGGAGACCACAGGAAAGACTTGAGGATGGTATTTGAATTGCTCCGGAGGTACCAACTTAGGATGAATCCGTTGAAATGTGCCTTTGGAGTTACTTCTGGAAAGTTCCTTGGTTTCATTGTCCGACATCGAGGGATCGAAATTGATCAAGCCAAAATGGATGCCATTTTGAAAATGGCTGAGCCTCGAAATATCCATGAATTGAAAAGTCTGCAAGGAAAGCTAGCATACCTTAGAAGATTCATATCAAACCTGGCTGGGAGGTGCCAACCATTTAGTCGTCTCATGAAGAAAGGCGTTCCTTTCAAGTGGGACCAAGCTTGTAGCAATGCCTTCAAAAGTATCAAAACCTACTTGATGAAGCCTCCAGTTTTAGCAGCTCCTATACCTGGGAAGCCATTGATACTATACATTGCGGTACAGGAAAGGTATATTGGAGCATTATTGGCTCAAGAAAATAGTAAGGGGAAAGAAAACTCTCTTTACTACTTGAGCAAGATGATGGCACCTAACGAGTTGAACTATTCGCCAATTGAAAAGTTGTGTTTGGAGTTAGTCTTCTCAATTTAAAAGTTGAAGCACTACTTTCAAGCTCATGTTGTCCGTCTTGTTTCTAAAGCAAATCCCATCCAGTTTGTGATGTCAAAAACTGTTCTTAGTGATCGACTAGCGAGATGGTACCTCCAATTTCAACAATTCGAGATCTTGTACATCCCTCAAAAGGCTATAAAGGGACAAGCATTGGCAGATTTCTTGACAGATCATCCGATACCTGATGACTGGGAGCTAACTGATGAACTACCTGATGAAGACGTAATGGTTGTTGAAGTTCAACCTCCATGGAAGATGTACTTTGATGGTGTTGCGCATCGTGGGAGAGCCGGGGCTGGTGTAGTATTTGTCACTCCCCAAGGAGAAGTCTTGCCCTACTCCTTCACCTTGACACAACTTTGTTCCAACAATGTTGCTGAGTATCAAGCCTTAATACTTAGGCTTTAAATGGCCATTGATATGAAGCAATTGCAATTGCAAGTCTTCGGTGACTCCCAGTTAGTGATCAATCAGCTTTTGGGTAGTTACGAGGATAAAAAGCCTGAACTATGCCCATATCATGATTACGCTAAAAAGTTGATGGAATGGCTCGGTGATGTGACTATTTATCATGTTCCAAGGAAAGAAAATAAGAAGGTTGATGCTTTAGCTGCTCTAGATTCATCATTAGCCCTGCTTGACCAAGCGCAAGTTACCGTCTCCCAAAAATGGGTAGTACCGCTGCCAAATGAGGTTGAAGGTGAAGAAAACGAACTCAAACATCTTGTTGCTGTTTCTGAAGTTGAGAAAGAAGAATGGCGACAACCCATTATCGACTACTTATGCTATGAGATACTTCCAGAAAATCTGAGGAGAAGGACTGAAATCCGTCGTTGTGCACCTCGCTTCCTTTACTATAAAGATACCCTATACAGAAGATCATTCGAGAGAGTACTCTTGCGATGCTTAGGGGAAGATGAAGCACTCCAAGCTTTGCAAGAAGTGCATTCTGGGGTATGTGTCACACCAGTCTAGACCAAAGCTGCACTTCCATATAAGCCAACGATGGTAAAAGATTGCTTGGACTACGCCCGAAGATGCAAGGCTTGTCAATTCAATGCGAATTTTATTCATCAACCTCCTGAAGTTTTGCACCCGACTATTGCATACTGGCCATTTGAAGCTTGGGGATTGGATGTTGTTGGACCACTGCCAAAGTCCTCTAGTGGGCACCTATACATCTTGGCTACAACTGACTACTTCTTAAAATGGGCTGAAGCTGTTGCTCGTAAGGAAGTAAAGAATGAAAATGTTGCAAGTTTCATCAGAGTAAACATTATTTATCAATATGGCATTCCTCATTACATAATAACTGATAATGGAAAGACATTCGACAATAGGCTGATGAATAATATTTGTGATCTCTTTGGCTTCAAGCAACATAACTCTTCGATGTACAATGTTGCCACCAATGGTCTAGCTGAGGCATTCAACAAGACTCTATGCAACTTGTTAAAGAAAGTCATCTCCAAATCCAAACGAGATTGGAATGACCGTATGGAAGAAGCACTATGGGCATATAGGACGACTTACTGCACACCAACACAGGTGACTCCTTATTCACTCGTTTATGTAGTCGAAGCCGTATTGCCACTTGAGAGTCAAATACCTTCGTTACGATTAGATATTCAAGAAGGGATCACTGATGAAGAAAATGCTCGACTTCGGTTAGCAGAGTTGGAATCTCTTGATGAAAAGAGATTGGAAGCTCAACAGAGCCTTGAATGTTATCAAGCTCGATTGTCTCCCGCCTTCAATAAAAGAGTTCGTCCGAGATCCTTTCAAGTAGGAGATCAAGTCCTTGCCGTACGAAGAACCATAATTAATTCCCATAAATCTGTAGGGAAGTTCACTTCAGAATGGGATGGGCCATATGTCGTACAAGAAGCTTATTCAAGTGGGGCTTATAAGCTGGTCGATGTAGATGGTATGAGAATCGGCCCTATCAACAGCAAGATTTTGAAGAAGTATTATCCATGAAATTGCAATTCATGATGTTCCTCGAGGTACGAGCCTAAACTGTAAGTCATGACGCTCCTCGACGTACGAGCCTAAACTGCAAGTCATGATGCTCCTTGACGCACGAGCCTAAATCGCATGTTGCCACACTCCTGGCCCGCAAGAGTATAAACTGTGTACGGCCCAAAAAAAAGTCTGCTAAGTTGAAAATCTCGAAAGAGGTGGCCTAGGTAAAAGTTAGGACGTAAAAAAAATAGTCCGCTAGGTTGAAAATCTCGAACGAGGCGGCCTAGGAAAAAGTTAGGACGTAAAAAAAATATAAAAAAGGTCTACTTAGTCTGAACTACGTTATGACTTGATCATCTTCGCCGAGGTACCTAGGGAGCTTAAAGTTTCATTCTAAGTTCAGTCACATAAGTTCAAAAGATACATATTGCCCCAATTGATGTCCAAGAAATGCAAAATCAAGCCGAAATGTCATCCTCTTGTTGAACTTTGATCTCATTTGATTTAAAAGGGGCAACCCTCCATGGTAAATTAATATCTTTAAGTCTGTCGGTATTCAAGTTCAAGTCCCTTTTTTGAAATCTTCAACTCCGTCGGTCTTCAAGTTGAAGTCTTCAAATTCTCCAATCTTCAAGTTGAAATATTTAGGTCTTCCAAGTCTCAAAGTTGAAGTCTTCAAGTCCGTCGGTCTTCAAATTGAAGTCTTCAAATTCGCCAATCTTCAAGTTGAAATATTTAGGCCATCCAAGTCTCAAAGTTGAAGTCTTCAAGTATGTCGGTCTTTAAGTTGAAGTCTTCAAATTCGCCAATATTCAAGTTGAAATATATAAGCCTTCCAAATCTCAAAGTTGAAGTCTTCAAGTCCGTCGGTCTACATGTTGAAGTCTTCAAATTCAACGATCTTCAAGTTGAAATATTTAGGCCCTCCAAGTCTCAAAGTTGAAGTCTTTAAGTTCCCTGGTCTTCAAGTTTCAGTCTTCAAATTCGCCGATCTTAAGACGTAAAAAAAGGTCTACTCTGTCTGAATTACGATATGACTTGATCCTCTTCGCCGAGGTACGTAGGCAGCTTAGAGTTTCATTCGAAGTTCAGTTGCATAAGTTCAAAAGATATATATTGCCCCAATTGATGTCCGAGGAATGCAAAATCAAGCTAAAATGTCATCCTCTTGTTGAACTTTGATCTCATTTGATTTAAAAGGGGCAACATGGTAAATTAATATCTTTAAGTCCGTCGGTATTCAAGTTGAAGTCCCCTTTTTGAAATCTTCAACTCCGTCGGTCTTCAAGTTGAAGTCTTCAAATTCGCCAATCTTCAAGTTGAAATATTTAGGCCTTCCAAGTCTCAAAGTTGAAGTATTCAAGTCCGTCAGTCTACAAGTTGAAGTATTCAATTCGCCAATCTTCAAGTTGAAATATTTAGGCCTTCCAAGTCTCAAAGTTGAAGTCTTCAAGTCCGTCGGTCTTCAAATTCGCCAATCTTCAAGTTGAGATATTTAGGCCTTCCAAGTCTCAAAGTTGAAGTCTTCAAATCCGTCGGTCTACAAGTTGAAGTCTTCAAATTCGCCGATCTTCAAGTTGAATTATTTAGGCCCTCCAAGTCTCAAAGTTGAAGTCTTCAAGTTCGCCGGTATTCAAGTTGAAGTTTTCAAATTCCCCGATCTTCAAGTTGAAATATTTAGGCCCTCCAAGTCTCAAAGTTGAAGTCTTTAAGTTCGTCGGTCTTCAAGTTTCAGTTTTCAAATTTGCCGATCTTAAAGTTGAATTGTTTAAGCCCTCCGAATCTTTGAGTTGAAGTCTGCAAAGTCCGCCAAATCTTCAAAGTTTTCCAAGTGTTCAAGTCGATGTCGTCTTCAAGTAAAGAAGACCAACTCTGTCTCTAATGTCTATACACAGACGATATATACATCAAACACATGTATATCGTCTCTTCAGTTCCCAACCGTTGGATCAGATGAAATAGATGGCCGAGATTTAATCATTCCAGCAACGTTGTTTTGGTTAAGTCATACTTTAACCTCGTCCGTTTGATCAAGCGAGATGGACGGCTGTGATTACTTAACTTAAACGACGTCGTTTTATATATATAGGCACCGCTTCTTCTGATCCGTTA
>MU702186.1:0-10536 GCA_026770625.1 Nicotiana glauca | reverse complement strand
GTGTTTTTGTGTTAAAAGTTTTGATGGGACCTTGTTATTCCACTTCGTCTGTTTTGGAGCTAACTTGTGCAGAGGAGAAGATATTTTTTAAGTTATATATTGCTATACCTTTAAATTCAAGAAAGTATGGTTGTACTGTATTTAAAGAGGCGTGAATTTGTAGAATAGGTTGAATGTGAGGAATGAGTCAAATAGGACTCACAATGACTTGTTTTCTACATTTAATCAACAACAAAACTACATATCATTTGAAAAATTAATATGAAAATACAAAATTTCAATGTTTCTACAAAAAATTTACAAACTGTTCATAACAGAATTTATCTTTATTTTCATGCATGTTCGTCTGGAATACTAAAGTTACTTGATATGGTAACATCTCTCGTTATAGAGGAATACATCTTATCTGTAATTTTCTACAACTTTCACACATTATTTCCACCCAGTTAAATATAACTACAATAATATTAAATTTGAGATTTGTGTTTTTGTGTTAAAAATTTTGACGGGAGCTTGTTATTCCACTTCGTCTGTTTTGGAGTTAACTTGTGCAGAGGAGAAGATGTTTTTTAAGTTATATATATTGATATACCTGTAAATTTAAGAAAGTATGGTTGTATTGTATCTAAAGAGGCGTGAATTTGTAGAATAAGTTGAATGTGAGGAATGAGTCTAGTAAGACTCACAATGACTTATTTTCTACATTTATTCTACAATAAAATTGCATATCATTTGAAAAATTAATATGAAAATACAGAATTTCAATGTTTCTACAAATTATCTACAAAATTTCTACAAACTGTTCATAATAGAATTTATCTTTATTTTCATGCATGTCATCTAGAACACTAAAGTTACTTGATATGCCAACATCTCCCATTATAGAGGAATCCGGCTTATCTAAAACAACTACAATAACATAAAACTTACATACAAATTTTATACAAAATTTATACAATATATATTTTGTATATTTTGTATCTAATTTATACATAGTAAACACAATTTTTATACAACTAATTATATATTATACAACTTATCTACAAATTATCTACAACTTTGGTACATTATTTCTACTAAGTTATATACAACTACAATATAATACCACTTAAATATATTTTTTATACAATGTTGTTCAACTTTCATACAATAGTTAAATGAATAAAAGAAAAATAAATAAACAATAGAATATAATTTTTCTACAATTTCTGCAATATAATGTATGTCTTGTCTTCTTCTTCTTCTTCTTCTTCTTCGAGTTTCAATCCGAAATTCTGCCAAAATCAAGTCTAATCTTTACCAAAATCCCTCAAAATTAAGATATAAACTCTAAACCATATTCCCAATTATTTGCAACAATACCCAATCCAATATAATAATAATTTTTGAAAACCCAAATTTGAATTCAAAGCTTCAAAGCTTTTTAATAGTTGTCAATGGTGGAATTGCTGCCCTCTTTTTCTTTGCTTTATATTACTGAAATTTGGACATAATTGCATTTGATGAAGAAGAATTGTAGAAGATTTAGTCATTTTTTATTTGTGAAATCAGAAAAAAGTTTGAAACACAGTGTATCAAAAAAGCAGAGACGCTAAATTTAAAACAAAACTGACGAAGAAGATTAATGTGCGTGATTTGCGTTGTGGAAGGTCTGGAAGAATATTTAATCCCTCAATTTTAGCGTGCCTAAATAAGGAAGCCTACAGCTACAATGATTCCTTATTTAATGCATTGTTTATATTTTGTAGAAATACTATTAGCATGAAGGGTAATATACAAACTATGAACATATTTGGTAATATAGTTTGCTATATGGTATATGAACGAAAATTTCCCTATAATAGCATTGTACTATCAACAATTAATGGAAAGATGCAAAGGTGATTGTTTGACCAAAAAGTATAATTCATGGTTCAAATAATTAAATTTATGTGATACGAGGTTAAACCTAGTTAAGAATAATATCTCTAGATACGAGTTCCAAAAGCGTGATTTACGTTGGATAGATCTGGTAGATGTATAATAATGGTGTGAAATAATCATTCCAAGTAATATGAACAATAATAGAGCATTTAATAGCAATAAATGACATTTAAGTAAAAAAGAGTGATTCACCCAATAAAGGATGAACTAGGTGATTATCCCTCCTGACAATGATGAGTGAAAAGACAATCCTTTAATGTTCGAGTTATTCTCGAATCTGATGGAAAGTCGGGAATAATTTAGACAAGAATCTCAATGAAAATCTCCTTCTTGTATCTTAGTAAGAGAGAGAATCTTTAGCCAAAAGTTTGTTCTTACATATGAATCTCACGTGCCTCACATCCTTGGCCCCTCTTTCTATATAAGACATATTTCTAACAAACCCTAATAGTACAAACTGCAGAGAATATTCGCTAGAATATTCACTTTAATATCTTAGTTCAAAAATTAGCCGTTACAACTTCATCAGCGATGTTTGACCTTGACTATCAACATCTCGACCACGACTCCCATCGACTCTTAGACTACGATATTTCAGCTTCCTGGCCCAACTCGACTGATAACGACTCGAGAATTCTTCCTTCAGGGTAATCTTATTTTGAATATTATCTGGTAGATTTCGTCCCATACAGTTAGTCCCTCCGCTTATTTAGGCCGGTCTCAGGCGGGCTTGATAAGCGGATTATGTTCGTTGTGGTTGAGATGATTGGATAAGTGAGGCGGGTCGTGATGTTTGAGGTGAGCTGGCAACGTGGCCTTTCATGAGCCGCAACTTTTCGGTGTTATGTTATTACTAGATCATAGTGACATCATGATGTCATACGTCATTATGATGTGTTTTCCCGATATGTTACATCGTTTTACGTGCGTCTTTTGGTTAGATCTGCCTCTTCGATAGTGGTGCCAAGTAATGATGACCTAATTTCTCATTTTCGACTCCTGAGCTCTTATAAATAGGGATGTAAAGACATAATCTCAAGTTTTATAAATTTCCCATATCAAAACCTTGTGCCTTATTCTTATTCTTTTTCTTCCAATGTTGCGTATCTTCTTTCTATGCTCTTGCGATCCCTGTTATTTTAACTCCCCGTTGCTTTGAATACTTTCTCTTTCGTTAGAAGTATGTCTAACGTATCTTCTGGTCCCATCGATGAAAGTTACTTGGTTCCCTTAGCGATAGTTTTCCCTCCTTACGCGGAGGGCGTCTCTGTTGTCGTTGAGGATGAGAAATTTCCTACGGTGGAGGAGATAATTCCTCGTAGTGAGAAATTCATGTCTGATCTTAAAAAGGCGCCAGAAGGTGAGCCTGAAATCTTTGAGTCGGCAATAAAGTAGATTTATTAAAGCTTAGGGCTAAATATGGCATTCCCGCTCGCATTGAGCTAGTCTTTGTCGGGCGGGACGTATTACAAGTCCATCGCCCTGAGCACTATGCGTTTTACGCTTACCCCTTTTCATGTCGGCGACACTCTTCCCCATCTTCCACTAGCAGAGGCGTTTTGCCGTTTCTATGGCATTTGCTCGGTTCAGCTCGCATCGTATATTTATAAGCTCATAAGGATGCTTACTAAGTTTGCAGAACTGGCCAGGGTTGAGATCACACTTCGGCATCTGATGCATCTGTTCGTCCCCAATTTCTATAGGGGGATGATGTTAAGCGTTCGCCACCGAGGGGAAAAGTGCATAGTGGTGAAGAAGGATGACAAGGCTAACCGTAAGTTCTGCATAATTTTTTCTTCGTTAGAACTGAGGACGTGGTGGCTAGGGGTGGCAAATGGGCAGGTTGGGCTGAATTTAGTCGGGTCAAGAAGGGTTAGGTCAATTAGTGGGTTATAGCCCAGCCCAACCCAAAGTGTATTTGAGCTAAGATGGGCTGGGTCAAGATGGACTAGACAATGGGTCATAGCCCAACCCGTCCAACTTCACCCATGTTTTGTGGATGAAAAGGAGAAATCGCTGCCAGGTGATGGAGACCAGATGCCCCGTAAGATGATATCGGTGGATGTTGGCGACAGGGTTTCATAGGTTGCAAACTCTGTGATGGATAATTTTACCCTTCGTGAGATGGCAACCATTGTTCTTGAAGACAATGTCGGGCTGGTGCCTAAGATTCCGACATGCGGAGGCCGACTAAGACGTGTCTCTCCCTTCTGCGATGACGAAGGCCGAAGGGCTGGCTGCTAGGGCTTCTGATTCTTTATGGCACGAACAACCATTGAATTCCAACCAGCTGACGATATTTCTTTGCCGACCGAGGGGAGAGATAAAGGCGTTATCGAAGACGGTTATGAGACGGGTTCAGATGTTGATGTTGCTGACTTGAGTATGATGAAGGAACGGTTTACCTAACTCGAGGTGAAGCTGCTGACCTAAGTATGATGAAGGAAGGGTTTATCCAAGTCAAGGTGAGGATGGAGGGGTCTACGAGGACCATTCTGATCCCCATAGATCGTGATATGTTGAAGAATACAGAGAATGTAGTCCCTGCCCTCGGTCCTCTTTGCTCCGATGTAGAAAGTGAAACCCTCAGAGGCCTTGCCTTTAGGGTAAGTATTTTAGGGCTTCATCTTTCTAACTGTAGTGTTTTTTGTTTAGTGTTTCTCATTTGTTAGCGGGGGAATTCTCATTTTTGCTTTTCTTCTTTTTCTTATTATGATTGAAGACCATGCTCGAAGGGAGGAGAAGCGTAAGAAAACATTTGCAAAGTTGGAGTACAAATATTTTGAGTACAGCAGCAAGTACTGGGAGATTCGCAGGCCTTTTGGCGAGGGCGACAACTTGCAGTCCCTTCATGATGAGTTGAAGGAGAAAGACGATGAGCTAGTGAGGGTCATCTAGAAGTGTAGAATGGACGTTGAGAGGTAAGGAAAAAGAGCTCGAAGTCAGCAAATAGGTCGAAGTTCAGTGCAACATCTCCAAGCTCAGGTGGTTTCACTGCATGCTCAGCTTGAGGAGTGTCAATTCAGAGCGGATGCTCTATGTGGAGAGATCACCGAGAAGGCAGAGTTCGCTTGATAGGAGGATTTGAGGAAGGCGGAGTCTCTTGATGCAGTGATCTGGACTCTCCGTTCTGAGCGAGAAAATGACTTCTAGCCTCTACGACTGAGATGCTGCTCTTGAGGCCAAGAAGTCCCGATTACTGGTGCAACCGTCCTCTCCCCATACTTCAGATTATAATAATGTTTCTCGAGTTGTATATATAGTGGATTCATGCTGAGGCCCAATTAGATGTGTTTCAATATTTGCATGCGGCGAGATATATTTTTGAGGCTGCCTTCAAATATGCTTATATTAAGGCTCATGAAGCTTGAGTCGCTTGCGGGTATGACCCTGCTATGCCAGATCTGGACATAATGAAGGGGACAGGGATATGGACCAGCTTGAAGAAAGCGCCTGGTATGATGTTGCGGATCCTGAGGGCGATGGTGATGAAGAAAGGGATCTAGATGGCCCAAGTATCGGCGGTCAGGGTGATGATGTTAAAGGTCCTGGTGGCGGCGAGTAGTTTTTATCTTTCTTTTTCTATTTTTTTGTAGGCTCATGTAATTTGGCGACGTCTTGATGATACTTTTTTAAAAAAATATCTATGAAAAGGAATATCTAGAATGTTTTCTGCATCTGTCTCTTTTTTTGTGGTAGGTGTTACTTCAAACAAGGTTAAATGTAACCTAAATTTGATTACGACAAAGGGCTGGTAGGTGTTAGTTTGAACAAGGTTGAATGTAACCTAAATTTGATTATGACCGAGGGCCGGTAAGTGTTAGTTTGAATAAGGTCGAACATAACCTAAATTCGATTTAGGCCGAGGGTCGATAGGTGTTAGTTCAAACAAGGTCGAACTTAACCTAAATTCGATTATGACCGAGGGTCGGTAGATGTTAGTTCGAACAAGGTCAAACGTAACCTTAATTTGATTACGGCCAAGGGCCGGTAGGTGTTAGTTTGAACAAGGTCAAACATAACCTAAATTAGATTACGGATGAGGGACGTTATGTGTTAGTTCAAACATGGTCAAATGTAACCTAAATTTGATTACGGCCGAGGGCTGGTAGGTGTTAGTTTGAATAAGGTCAAACGTAGCCTAAATTCGATTATGGCCGGGGGACAGTAGATGTTAGTTCAAACAAGGTCAAACATAACCTAAATTCGATTACGGCTGAGGGCCGATAGGTGTTAGTTCGAACAAGGTCGAACGTAACCTAAATTCTATTAAGACCAAGGGTCGGTAGGTGTTAGTTAGAACAAGGTCGAACGTAACCTAAATTCGATTACGGCCGAGGGCCGGTAAGTGTTAGTTTGAACAAGGTTGAACGTAACCTAAATTTGATTACGGCCGAGGTCCGGTAGGTGTTAGTTCGAACAAGGTCGAACGTAACATCAATTCAATTACGGCCGAGGGCCGATAGGTGTTAGATCGAATAAGGTCCAACAAAACCTATATTTGATTAAGGCTGAGGGCCAATAGGTGTTTGTTCGGATAGGGTCAGCATAACCAAAATTTAGAATGATATGCATATAAGTGAGAAGTTTGCTGAAACCATAAACTTTAGGCATTATTGCCTTGGTAGTACAGTTGGAGAAATAAAAATAAACTTCAAACATAGTTGCTTTGGTCTGTTGGCCCAAGAATAGGTGAAGTTTTGAAGAATGACAAAAGAACTCAGTCATGGACCAGGTCCATCTTGTAAAGCACAATCATGATCATTCTATACATGTGAGATGCACGTGAAGGAGAAAAGTCTTATTGATCAACAGCAATATCTCCTGATTTGATCGAAAAGGTTGCATATTAGATAAGGGGAGAAAGTCTCCTTATATGAAGAGAACACAATCCAGGATGAAGATAGTGTTAGAGTTTGAGATCATCATGAACTCTTCTACGATAGAAGAGCATCAATTGAGTCCCAATCAAACTCTGATTACTAACCTATTAAATGATAATGATTGTTCTCTTTTACAGGTATTGCACATACGCAGAAGTTAAACTAAATTGAGAACAAAAGAGCAAGGCGATTTTACAAGCAATTTATATGAGATTTGAGTGTGCACTCCTGAAGCTACTTGAACGAGATAGAAGAACCAGTTCCATTGTGTCTATCTTTTATTCTAGTTCAATTGTAGTAGGTGATTTATAATTGTACCTTTCCGCTTTCATAGAAGCAATTGTATTAGGTACCTAGAGTATTCAAGTTATAGTTAACTTGAAAATGTCACAGCAGTTGAGGCTGTGTGCCACAATGGGATTAGAGTTAATCCTTAGGTTTACAAAGAGTTTTTGTACATGTTGTTTTGACTTAGTGATTTTAGTGAAAGTTTGGGTAATTCCTACTGAGTAGAAGGTCATGATTTTTTCACCTTTTGAGGTAGGTGTTTTCCACGTAAAAATCTTTGTGTTCTTTATTTTCAGTATTTATTATTCTGCAAACAGTAGTAGTTGGAACACGTAGAAAAACCAGGTTCTTCTATAGAGTAGTTAAGAGAAAATTGGGTACCACACAAATACCCCCCCCCCCCTCTTGTGTGGTATTGACGCTTAAAACATCATGATCATACATTTGGAGAAATTTACAAATTTTCGGGCGTTGGCTAGCCTTCTAGACCTAGTCTATCTAGTCCCTTCATTGGTTAACTTGGAGAGTGCTTGAGAGGTCGAGCAATAAACTAGCCATCCTGATGCCATCTTTACGTACTTCGACTTAAAGTTTTCCCTTCGTCGCTTCGTTAAAAAATTCCTTGAGAAAACCCAATTGGGAAAAAAATCAAGTGAGGGAAAAAAGAGTACGACTTAGGGGACGCCTAATCTCTTAAGAGTTGAAGTATTTTAGGTGGGTAATATTCCAATTGTTCGGTAGTAGCTTTCCTTACATTGTTTCTAGTTGAAATGACATTTTGTTTGCTTTTCCCGTGATTTTCTACGGACCATCCCAATTTGTTCCTAGCTTGCCTTCCCATGGGTCTTTA
This sequence comes from Nicotiana glauca, assembly GCA_026770625.1. Classification (NCBI taxonomy): domain Eukaryota; kingdom Viridiplantae; phylum Streptophyta; class Magnoliopsida; order Solanales; family Solanaceae; genus Nicotiana; species Nicotiana glauca. Next base: position 2,592 of record MU702186.1, on the reverse strand, counting down.
CTTGCTTATGTTTTAGCCTTAAGCACGTAGTCCCCTACTTTGAGCGGTCTGGACCTTGCTTTCTTGTTATAATAGTGTTTTGCTTGCTATTTTTGGGCGATCATTCTTATGTAGGCCATGTCTCTCCGTTCTTCGACGTCGTCGAGCTCCAGCCTTATGCTTTCGTTGTTGCTTGTACCGCTCTCGTGAAAGTACCTTAGGTTGGGTTCTCCAACCTTTACTGGTATTACTGTATCGATCCCATCAGCCAAAGAGTAGGGTGTCTCTCATGCGCTCAATTTTAGTGTTGTTTGATAGGCCCACAACACTTCTGGTATTATTTTCGGCCATAGTCCCTTGGCGTCTTCATGATGTTGAATATCGACTTGTTGGAGGACTCTGCTTTCCCATTGCCCTCGGGGTGGTATGGCGTCGAGATTATTCTTTTGATATGCCATTTCTCAAAAACTCGGCGGTCTTCTTTCCCGTGAATTGTGTCTATTGTCGCAGTCGATCTCTTCAGGGAGGATGAACCGGTATATGATGTGTTTCCATATAAAGGCTATCACTTCTTGTTCACGTATTTGGGTGAATGCTATTGCTTCACCCATTTAGAGAAATACTAAGTTTAAACTAAAAGGAATCGTATGTTACCTTACTTTGCCGGGAGGGGGCCCACGATGTCCATTCCCCATTTTGATGAACGGACAAGGTGGGGTGACCGAGTGGAGGTGTTCACCCACTTGGTGAATGAGCGTACTTTTGGCATTGCTCGCATTTTTTTTACGAAGTCTTCGGCCTCCTTTTTCATGGTGGGCCATTAATATCCTGCACGTATGAGCCATCTGACCAGAGCCCGATGGCCAGACTGAGCTCCATAATGGGCCTCGTGGACCTCTTCAAGGTCGCACCACGTATGGTTCGGGCTTAAGCATTTTACTAGAGGGCCACCGTAAGTTCTCTTATACAAGTCGTTGTGGATGATACTATTTCTGGCCACTTGCATTCTCAGTTTCTTGGCTTCTTTTTTATCATCTGTGAGCGTGTCGTCCTGCAAATACATAATACTATGATTGCTCTAGTCCCAAGTTAAGCTTACGGTTCTTACCTTGACTTGATCAAGAGATGAGTTATGGATGTGGACTACATTGTTTTCTCCAGTTTTGATGCTTCAAGTGGCTGCGGCTAGTTTAGCGAGGCCGTCCGCCTAAGTGTTCTATTCTCGGGGAATTTGGTCGAGTTGAGATTCGTCGAACTTGGGCAGCTGCTTGCAGATTTCAGTCTGATATTTTTGCAATATTTTCTCTTTGAATTGGTAAGTCCCTCTGACTTGGTTGACTACGAGTTGGGAATCAAAGTGTAGTTTTAACCATTTTTCCCCGTACTTGAGGCTCTACTCTCAAAACTGTAATTACGGCCTCATACTTAGCCTCGTTGTTAGTTAAATCTGGGCACCTTATGGACTGGCGAATTACTTCGCCTGTTGGGACTTTGAGTACGATTTCAAGTCCAGGAACTGACGCATTGGATGCGCCATCGACGTATAGAACCCAGAGGTCTTATGTTTGGGGATTCTCTTTCAACTTTGGGCATTAGTTTTGCGCTAGAGTCGGAGGCGAAGTCAGCGAGCACTTGCGACTTTGTCGTTGTTCGTGGTTAGTACTGTGAGCACGTGATTTTTGCCCTAAGCAAATTATTCCTAAAATCCGAACAAAGTGATTTTTCATTATTTTTACAATTTTTGTTGAAATTTGTTGCATTTTTATGTTAATTAGTTACATAATAATTCATATTAAAAATACAAAAATATGCATATGCATTAGGATTTTTAATTTTACAATTTAGTATTAATTCATTTCGAAACAATTTAAGGAAAAATAAAAAATATGCATTTTTAGTGTTTTAATTGGAAATTGCTATAAAATAGCTATTAAATAAATTTTTAGAATTTAAGTAGTTTTACTTTAATTTCACAATTTAATAAAATCAGAAAATATATGTAAAATTGAAAAAGAAAAATAAAATACAAAAATACAAAATAAAAATGCAATACCAAAATAGGAAATACAAGAAATAAAAGAACAAAATAAAATGGACTGATTTTGGGCTAATTACCCAAGCCCAAAGCAAATACCCTAACCAAAATATCCCAAGCCCAATCAAATAACCCGGCCTGCCCCATTCAGTCCAAACGACGTCGCATTAGCTGTCCTTCAATCACACCCATTGATCGTTTCAATCTAACGGACAAGGTTTGATATTCATTAATAAAGGAAACGACGTCGTATGAGGGCTCAAAGAATCTGAGCCGTTGATAAGTTTAATCCAACGGTCAGGGGGCAACGTTACACCTTTAATATACCAAAAATCAATTAACCCTAAAAAACATTTTTGATTTCTTTTCCTCCTCTTCACCTCAGCCGCCTCCGTCTTCTCTCACAGACCCCACCGGAACCCTACTGGCAGGAAATAATACCTACGCCAACCTAACCCAAAAATACACCCTAGAACCACCTAGAGCCCCTGAATCCACCCCTTTACTTCTTTTCCTTCGAATACCTCTCCAATTGTTCGAATATTCAAAAAAGTGTCACCGGAACCTTAACTCCGGCG
>MDKF010792660.1:0-11558 GCA_026770625.1 Nicotiana glauca | reverse complement strand
AGGCTTAAAATATCAGATGTGGCAGAGTAGCAGGTCCCACGCGGCCGCGGTGCATTTCTGCGCGGTCCGCGTGGAGTGGTTCAGAGAGTCGTTGCTTTAAGTTCAACCAGCGCGGCCACGCACCAAATCAGTGCGGTCCGCACTGGAAGCCATGCGGCCGCGGTGCATTTCTGTGCGGTCCGCGTGGACAGGTTCAGAGAGGCCCATGGCTTGGGTTCGACCAGTGCGGCCGCGCACCAGAACAGTGCGGTCCGCGCTGGGTAGGTTCGGTGCGGCCGCGTGGCATTTCTGTGCAGTCCGCGCCAGCCTTCAGTAAAGTTTATAAATTAGAGATTTTCAGCTATTTTTACACTTTTCCAAAACCCAAAACATAAGAGGCGATTTTCCAAACAATTCTTCTTCTTCAAAACCATTGGTAAGTGATTTCTAATTTATTTTCTTTACTCCTTAACATCTTTAAAGATAATTTCAACTTCAAAACAAGGATTTTTAATGGGGAATTTGGGAGTTTAGGGTAGAACTAGGGTTTCTAAATTTGGGGGTTTTGGACCTCAATTTGGGGTCCGATTCCATAACAAATCACATATCTGAGTTCATGGGTGGATGGGTAATCAGGTTTTAATTCGAACCTCAGGTTTTGATCATGTGGACCCGGGGGCATTTTGGGAATTTTGAGTAAAACTTGGGAAAACCATTTTTATGCATTCAAACCAATTCATGTAGTGTTTATTAAAGTAATTGAACAAATTGTGATTAGGTTCGAGCGAATTGGAGGTTGAATCACGAGGTAAAGCAATAGTTGAAGGTTAAGCGGACTTCAAGGCTTCGAGGTAAGTGTTTGGTCTAACCCTAGCTTGAGGGAATAGGAGTTGAGTCTTGCTGCTAATTGCTATGTGATCGAGTACGTTGTATAGACATGGTGACGAGTATCTATACATTGGCGTCTAGCATGACCGTGAGTCTTTATAATGTGATTATCATGAACTGATTGTGAAATCCATGTTATTGGAGTATTTCTATATGTTGTGAATAACATGTGAATGTTAGCATGACAATTTGATTCCTATGAGCATTGGCTCGAATTGTGATACGAATATTGAAATTATATGAAATGACTTGTGTCATTGAGGAGCGTTGACTCCAGTTATAGAACGAATTGTGAAAGTACAAGTGATAATTGAACCTCTAGAGCAATTATTTGAAAAGAATTGTGAAGTAAAAGTGAGAAAGAGGAGAGATCATTATGTTGCCCTCTTGGCGGGCTGTGGTTAAGTTGTGATTCCCTCTTGTTGTGTTCTTAATTTATATTACGAATTCTTAGGATGATGTTTCCTTGAGTTAGGTAAAGCTTAGGGTTATAGCCGAGGTGATTAAGTATTGTAACAAGTTACTTATAGATAGGGTGGTTGGGTATGGTAGTCGGTTAGATGTAACTGAGGTGGTTAAGTGTGGTAATAGGCTGGTAATAGCTGTGGTGGTTAGATGTTGGAATCAATATGGTAGTTAGATGTTGGAACTAATGGGGTCATGGTAACCCCCTTGCCGGAATATTTGAGATGATGTTTTGTTCCCTCACTGGGATGTCGTTATATTGTTGTTTGTGACGGAATATGAGATAAGAATTTCTTTGATCTTGGGCTCCAGTGATATCATGAGATAAGAAAAGTAAAAGAAAAAAAGCGTTGTTAATTATTCCCTTGCCGGGATGTAAGTGCTTATTGTATTCTCCCTTGCCGGTATGATTGAATTATTAACCGTATTCCCTTGCCGGGATGATTGAACTATTAATTGTGCTCCCTTACCGGGATGGTTGAACTATTAATTGTACTCCCTTGTCGGGATGTTTGCTATGTATTTCTCTGCTGTGTGTCCCTTAATTGTGACTGATGCTTGGGAACTCAGACTGTTAAACGATGGAAATTGTGGATCGGGTTGCACGCCGCAACGATGGTAATTGTGAATTGGGTTGCACACCGCAACGATGGTAATTGTGGATCGGGTTGCATGCCGCAATGATGGTAATTGTAGATCGGGTTGCGCGCCGCAATGATGGTAATTGTGGATCGGGTTACGCGCCGCAACAATGGTAATTGTGGATCGGGTTGCGCACGCAACGATGGTAATTGTGGATCGTGTTGCACGCCACAACGATGGTGATTGTGGATCGGGTTGCACGCCACAACGATGGTAATTGTGGATCGGGTTGCACGCCGCAACGATGGTAATTGTGGATCGGGTTGCACGCCGCAACGATGGTAATTGTGGATCGGTTTGCACGCCACAACAATGGTAATTGTGGAGTGGGTTGAACGCTGCAACAATGGTAATTATGGAACGGGTTGCACGCCGCAACAGTTGTTGATATTTGTGGTTATGTCTGAATAGTGATTTTCTTGTTTCACTGTGGAATTAAGCTGTTTTTGGGTTGTACTCTGGATTACTGTTTATTTGTATTTCCCCGCAGCATGTTCCCCCTCCCATGTTGTTGATTTTCTTGATATTCGATTTTCCGCAATATATAACTGCACAGGTTTATGTGGTGTCCAGTCTAGCCTCGTCACTACTTCGCCGGGGTTAGGCTAGGCACTTACCAGCACATGGGGTCAGTTGTGCTGATACTACACTTCTGTACATTTTTGCACAGGTCTAGGTTTTGAGCAACAGCAGCAGCAACAGTTCGATAGCAGGATTTCATTAGTACAAGACTGAGGTAGCTTGCAGGCGTCTGTAGGCCCGACGTCTCTTCTTATGCTTTTCATTTATACTGTAGTCTCATTATTTCGAGACAGACGGTTGTTATATTTCTTTCAGACCATTACATGTAGTTTATTCTTAGTGGTTCGTGAGCTTGTGACACCAAATCTTGGGTAGAGGATATTGTTGAGCAGTTCATAATTATTTCAAGCTTATAAAATTAGACTTCTGCAGCTATTGTTAGTATTATTTTATACTATTAAATTGAACTCATGATGGTTTGTTTATGGAAACGGTGAGTAAATTGGCTTGCCTAGCTACCAAGAGTAGGCGCCATCACGATCCCGATGGTGGAAAATCCGGGTCGTGACACACGTCTACAGTCAGGCATCGGTACCAACCCACTCACTTCTGTTGTTCTCTGTCATTGTCCTCGGCCTTTGTGTTGCAGGGAAGAGTTACTCAGAAACACAACCAACCACCTTTCTTCACAATTCAAAACATGTTAGAATGGACTCAGTCAATCCTTATTATTATCAATATTTTTTACTTCCCTTTTTTTTTCATTTTTTTATATATACATATATAGTTGTGGTCGAATCTTATAGAGATTTCCTACGTATCGTAACCCCGCATGAATCAGACCTTGCGTAGTTCGGGCAAATGCAAGGTTAAAAAAAAAATAATGAAACATTTTTTGGAATTTTCAATTTTCATAATAAAACAGACTGGGTTTCAAAGGTTTAAAGATGACCTTCAAACTCGAAAATCAAACAACCCACATATTCTAATTAAAAGAAATACAAATTAAAAAAAAAGAGTGTCAGATTCCTTCCCCTATACGCCAATTTTAACCAAATGGCTATTTTTACAAATATGGCCCCTTCTCAATTTCACATGAATTTTGAGGTCGGGAAGGATTATTTTACAAACTTGTCCGTTCTTTTACGAAAACAGCCTTTCGACAACTGAAAGATACTCTAAGGCTTATCTTGGCAAGAACGGTTCAATACACTGCCGAAGCTGGCTCGGTTTATTTTGACCAAAAATCACAAAGGCATTCACTTGCCCACTGACTCTTTTTCTTATTTTTCAAATTAAAATAAAAGACCTGGTTTTGTAAACACGGCCTTTCAGCACCTCGGGGACGAAGATTTTAAGGCTGTGTGGGCTAACCGGTCAAAAAAAACTTAAAATGACCAAGGGTGGGTGTTTATGCAAAGTCAGCCTTCCGGCGTCCCTTTCGGGAACATTCGACTGTTTTTGATAAAAATGGCATCACCTAACTTATTTATGACTCTTTTCTTATTTTTCAAAAATAGAAAACCCAATATTGCAAACACGGCCTTTTAGCGCCTCGGGGACGAAGATTTTAAGGCTTGTGGGTCAACCGGCCAAAAATCTAAAAAAATGACCAAAGGTGGCCGTTTATGCAAAGTCAGCCTTCCGGCGTCCCTTTCGGGAACATTCGGCTATATTTGGCAAGAGCGACATCACCCGACTTATTTATGACGAAAATTAAAATTTGACATTTTTGGCTATTTTTGCAAAAAGGGGAGGTTGGACCCGATGAGGGTTGCCTACGTATCTCACACCCTGTAAGAATCAAACCGGCATAGTTGGGGCGAGAAAATAAACTACTTTTGAAACAACACTCTTTTCTTTTGTTTTTCAAAATAAATAAATAATAATAAAAAAAATAGAAAAAACATCTCTCTTTCTTTCTTTCCCCATTTTTTTCAAAATTTCGGCAGAGTTTCGACACTACTTGGACATTGATTTTTTCTAAAAATAAGTAGTTATCTCTCTACACTGCTATTTTTCTCTTTTTCCTCTTTTTTTCCCACCATTTTCCAACATTCCCGATTTTCATAAGCCGGTCAGCATGCAAGTCTGAAGCAAATAAATGCGTAAAACAATCAGGATGCAGCATGATAGTCTTTTCATTCCAGGTTACCTGTCCTAGACGGACCCAATCCCTGTGTTGAGTCCCCTAAGTCAAATGCAACATGAATCAAATAAGCGTTCCTACTAGGGATCCGGCATGAAGTCAAGTTATTCTAATTTTCAACCTGGGTTTATTGTTCTAAACTTGTCTTACCCGAGCGGACAACTCGAGCCGAGGATGGGAGCTGTGTACCGGTAACCAAAAGGCCATCCGATTTTGCAACTCCTCTGAATCCTCGTTCTACTTTTGGAATATGACACTAACAGAAAGAAGTCACGACTAGCGTGCACTCCTCAGGAGAGAGAAGAGAGGGGTTTCAGCACAGTTTATATATACAGTTCAAATAATATTAAACCGGTAAAGCATTTAGCACATATAGCATGAAACATGTAGAAAATCAGATAATATACACTCCAAATACAACAAATATACCAAGCTCGAATTCTTGAACCCTGAACCAAAGTTCTTGGTTGTTGTCCCTAGCATAGTCGCCAAAGCTGTTACACCTCCTTTTTCACTACACCCGCAAGGGCGTAAGGAGTTTTTCCAATTAAAGGACAATCGAAATGGAATTTATTTAAAGAATTCAGAGTCTCCACTTGGGAGATTTATGGTGTCCCAAGTCACCGGTTCAAATCCCGAATCGAAGAAAGATTGACTCTGTATTACAGTCCGCGAACCAGAAATTCGAGTAAGGAATTCTGTTAACCCGGGAGAAGGTGTTAGGCATTCCCGAGTTCCGTGGTTCTAGCACGGTGGCTCAACTCTTATATTTGGCTTAAATTATCTAATTTTAACAATTATGAACCTATGTGCAAATTTTAACCTTAACCGCTTTTCTTCATTTTTAAAGAAAATTGCAACGTCATTAAAACAAGTCTTGAACCACGTCACATAAATGCACCAGTGGTTTTTAGACATACTTTAACATCGTTGGGATTTGGATTTGGGTCACATAAATGCGCACCCGAGTTTAGGGAGGTAATGTTATGAAAATACGCGCCTAAAGAGACTAACGCGTTATTATTTTGGGGAAGGCCGTGAAATTCCCTAAACGGCCCGCCCTAAAATCTAAGTATTTTAATATATACATTTAACGAGGGCCCCGTAATTTATATGTTTTGTTTAGCGAGGCTCGTCCCGTCTTATTATTTTAAAGTACAAGCCTAGAGCAATCTATATTTTTCTACTTAATTTGTCTCTAAAATAAAAGAAAGGCCCTAATTAATTTGTTACTGGACTGATGCAAACTAGGCAATGTTTATGCACCAACATCTGACCATTGGGCTCCGATGTAAGCCCTGTGGAGGGAATTTAAAACCAGATATACACCATAAAATCGGCCAAAACAGACCTTGGCCCAGGCCTAAATGAGAAAGGGGCCAAAACTGGCCTGGGCCGTGCATCAATTATCCTGAGGCCCAAACGTTTAGGGACTAGACTATTAAGCCCTGTCTTTTACACTAAATGGAATTTTAATTTAATTAAGAACACAAATCTGATGAATCTACTACTAAAATTAACTAACCAGTAAAATTAAATCAATGCAGCATTAAACGTGAGTTGGAAAGCAACTGATTTCAGATTTCATGACCCACGTAAATTGCCTATGATCACAATTTCAAACATGGTGCATACTAGTTCAAATTTCAAATTCCCTACTATGACTCATTTTTATTAAAATGCTGACTCATGAACTTTGATTAAACACTAACGTGACCACATATGAAAATTGAAACTCGAGAATTAAGGATACTGGACGAAAATGGATTGCCTAAATTAACCTTACGAATTACATATACTTAACAATAATTTCTGATTTCAAATCTCATATCTACTTTTAACTTTCTGATTTCGAACCCACACACAACCACTCAAACTCAGAATTATAGATTAACTCACATCATCACTACTAAATATAAAGCTCCCATGATCAGAAGAAGTATCACACTACTTTAACAGTCTACAACCTAGTGAATCACAGCTTGAAAACACCATTTATACAGATCTAGAAAAATCGGAAATTAACTAAACTAATAGAAACTATTCTGTTAGTCCAGCATGGAATTATTACAACGAATACTCAACTAAAATCGTATGCATTTCTAAATATCTAACACACACTTAACGGTTCAAATGCACAAACTTATGATTAACAGTCCAACAATACGGTTATCACAGTATAATGAAAACAATGAATCAACAATAGGCCTCCACTTCATTCATTTTGCAACTGGATATTTACATACATTGAGTTTCAGGACATGTACCTAGTATGTAGAACAGAAAAATGGGATAAGCAATCAGCAACAGCAAACAGCAAAAAATACAGCAGCGGAAAGTCCAACACAGTAGCTTCAACACCTCAATCCAGAAATCCCAGCAACACGGAGAAAACCAGTAAAAATTGAGACGAAAAATAGTCCGAAAATCTCTCTTTGTTTTCTCTTTCTAGCTTTGAACTCTCTCTGGTGTTCTTCCACTCTCAATATTTCAGAAAATTTCGTTCTATCTTTTTACTCTCTCCAAACTGAATTCTGCCCCTGTATATCCAGTGTATCCAGAGTGTATATTGAATATATACTGTTCTCTCCGCCCCCTTCTTTTTTCTTCTCCTATTTTTCTCCTCTTTTTTGAACCCCTTTAAATCTTTTAAACTTTTCTCTTTTTCAGAGTACTTTTTCAGTATGAATCTGTGTCCTCCCCATTATCATGTGTTTATTTCTTTTTTAATTCAATTGGGTATGGGCAACCTGCATTTTGAATTAAGGCGTGCCCTGACAGACAATGTTGGCATTCCACTAATCCTAAACTATTTAATTCCGTTCTTCCCCTTAAATGTCAAAAATTGTCCTTTTATAAGCTTCAGACCTCTCTTCATCCTTAATTTTAGGCACCTTTAGTGAGCATTTTAGTTAGTGCACTTCCCACTACTATCTTATCTCTCAATTCTTAATTCATCCACTTAATTAGTGCCTTTTAATTTAAACAACTATTGCACCCCTACCCAAGTTAGCAGCCCCCTATTTCAATAATTGACATTCTTAGGCTAGGCTACCAAGTTAACCCCTAAAGTTTTATGTTATTTAACCCCCGGGACCGAACATACTCGTACCCTGCCTGTTAACCTCGGAACTGATCATCATGAAATAGCCCGGTTGACGCAACATGCACGAGATTGACTCAACAGGCACGAGATTGACAAAACAGGCACGAGATTGGCTCAACATACACGAGACTGACTCAACAAGCAAGGTATTGACCCAACAGGCACGGGATTGACTCAACGACACGGAATTGACTCAACAGATGCGAGATTGACTCAACAGGCAAGGGACTGACTCAACAAGCAAGGGACTGACTCAACAAGCAAGGGATTGACCCAACAGGCACGAGATTGACCCAACAGGCACATAAATGACTCAACAGGCATGAGATTGACTCAACATGAACGGAATTGTCTCAAAAGGAATAGAATTAACTCAACAGATGCGAGATTGACTCAACAGGCAAGGGACTGACTCAACAAGCAAGGGACTGACTCAACAAGCAAGGGATTGACCCAACAGGCACGAGATTGACTCAACAGGCACATAATTGACTCAACAGGCATGAGATTGACTCAACATGAACGGAATTGACTCAAAAGGAATAGAATTAACTCAACAGATGCGAGATTGACTCAACAGGCACGAGACTGACTCAACAGATGCGAGATTGACTAAACAGGCAAGGGACTGACTCAACAAGCAAGGGATTGACCCAATAGGCACGTGATTTACTCAACAGGCACGAAATTGACTCAACAGATGCGAGATTGACTCAACAGGCACGGGATTGACTCAACAGGCAAGGGACTGACTCAACAGGCAAGGGATTGACCCAACAGGCACGTCACAAGTAAATCAATGCATAGCTTGTCTTTTAAGGCAAATGGGATCATCTTGTCCTTTCTTCTAAGCATGACTCATATTGGTTACTACTAAAAAAATATTCAGTGACTCATTGCATGAATGTGACACTACTAAACTACAAGGAAACATGTTGTAACAAATAGACGCATTGCGTAGCAGGAAGATACATAACGCAATCTATACCATTTATCTATAAAAAATGTAAAATTAAATCCTGCATGCAAATGAAACATATTTTGTTTTGTATTTTTCATTAATTAAATAAAATAAACATGTAAGGACAAATGCAAATAATGACAAAATATCATGAAAAATTCACCAAATTGCACACAATAAAAACAGACAATTTTTGTTTGATTTTTTGGGAATAATTCATGTGAGGCAAAAATCACGTGCTCACACCTCTTTTCCACCTTCAAATCCCTGGAGTACATCGTGAGAAAACTGGGGAATGGATAGTTTCTGTCATGCTCCGCACTTAAAATTGAGGTAATCCTCGACATCACGTTCCCCATATTGAGTGGGTACCCCGCCATGATCAAAGCCACCAAAATAGCCCGGTGAAGAGGAAGGGTGTTATCGTGTATCATGTCATGGGGTCCAACCTACTACATACAAAAGTCTCCCACCCCCGTTCCTCAAAGTTCAAACTCTATCTCAAGATCTTGACTCCAGCAGTCAACCAGTCGGGGGTGGTACCTGGGATTGCCAGGTACTGTGCTAGCGAGGGACGAACCTCCTCGCCCATTTCCATCTTGGCCATGTATAGGGACTCATACTCCTCATCAAAGCCAAGGTATTAGTTGATGTACTTCCCATCAAACAACACCGTCAACTTTCACACCTTGGTCACCTTTGTACCCTTTTTGATGTGGGCCACATTGGCGTAGAATTCCTTTACTAAGTGCTCGTTGGCATCTACACAGTTTGCCAAAAAGTGCTCCCAGCCAACTCTCTCCCTAAACTGCCTCCTCACATTGGGGTTGTGAGGTAGGGGGTCTCTATCAATGAAACTCCGCTCCGGGATCAACTTTCTCACCGGCCACCACTCCCAAAATTTATGATATGCCATCTCACTAACAAATCAATCTTGCCAAACTCCAGCTTTTGGGTTCTAGCAATGCCTCCTACCTGAGGCTCACCTCCTTCTGCTACTTCCTCATCTCCTACTATATCCTCTCCGGATAATGAAGCTATGGGAGAGGTGGAGTATTCCCCACTACCCGTTGCTGAGCCCTTAGACGACCAAGAAATAACATGTGTTGGTGCTTGGGCAGGGGGTGATAGTGGAGGAGTGTCTCTCAGTTTATGCCTCTCTGGCCAGTCAGGGATGTGTTGGTACTGAGTCAGAGGAAATCTCCTGTGAGGGTTCATACTCACTCCCAAGGAATGGGAAGCAGCCTTATCAACAACTTTTATCAGCTTTCTTGTCCTTTTTATATTTTGCCGGGCTTGGGGAGTGAGTTTTATCATTTTTTGCTTTCCTCCCCGGGAGGATTCTCCTCTGCCCGATTTTTTAGTGACTCTACCTCGTTGTTTTACCATTGTTTGGAAACACAATTCAATTGAACTTGTTAGTACCAATTGCAGCAGTTAAGTACAGATTTGCAGAAGCAGGAAAGAAAATTTTCATTCAAGCTGCAGAAGTCACATAGTGCGGATCACACAAAATCAATCGCGGCTGCACTGGGGTTACCGCGGACTGCACAAAATCAACCGCGGTCCGCACAGAGGTAGGGTTCAGACTACCCACTCTCTGTATCTAGGCAGTGTGGACCGCACAAAATGGTAGTGCGGTCGCACTGGGCCACTCGGTCTGCACAAAATGTAGTGCGGTCGCAGTGCCTAAGGTTCAGCAATAGGAAGTTCATCAATACGGTCCGTACAAAATGGTATTGTGGACTGCACAGGGGCACCGCGGATCGCATAAAAATGACCGCGGTCCACACTGAGTGCCCAGATGTGACACTAAATTAGGGTTCCATGTATTTTTGATTTTAATTCCAAATTTACACCTAATTAGTGTTCCTTTTTGATGAGACTAACATTCTTTCTGAGAGAAAAATAACATGTAGATAAAGCAATTGGGCTGGTAAGGAATTCAAATGAAACCACAACCCAAACTGAAGCTGGACCAGAGGAAGGAACATGTGATGGATCAGGTTCTTCTACTCAACACAACCTGACAGGGGGAACTGAACCTCAAACCTCGATGGAACCTTTCCATAATCTTGTTCCTCAGCAATAAAACATTGGAGGAACATCTCGAGGAAACCAGCTGGTTGTGAAACCTTATAAGTACCAAATTTCTCATCCCATTGAGAACATAATTATTGATCCAACCTCTAGAATCAAAACCAGATCTTCTTTGAAGAATCTTTGCATTTTTTATACTTTTATAGAAACTTATTGAATGTAAGAATGTTGTTGAGGCTTTGTAGGATGCAGATTGGGTGAATGCAATGCGGGATGAACTCAACCATTTGAGATAACTCAAGTGTGTCATATGGTACCAAGACCCACAGACAGACAGTAATTGGCACTAAATGGGTCTTCAGAAACAAATTTGATAAAGATGGAACAATTACAAGGAACAACACAAGATTGGTGGTTCAAGGGTATAGTCAAGAGGAGGGCATATACTATGATGAGACTTTTGCTCCAGTTGCTAGATTGGAAGCTATTAGACTCCTTGTAGCCTTTTCTGCTTACATGGAATTCACTCTCTATCAGATGGATGTCAAGAGTCCCTTACTAATTGGCTATCTAAAGGAACAAGTGTTTGTTAAGTAACCCTCGGGCTTTGAAAGCAAGAAATGTCCTGATCATGTGTACAAGCTTGACAAGGCACTTTATGGTCTCAAGCAGGCTCCAAGAGCATGGTATGAATGATTATTAAAATCCTGCTTGAGCATGGCTAAAAGAGAGGTGTCACACCTCCTTTTTACGATAATGTATTATACACTATACCCGTGAGGGCGTAGAAGGAGTTTTTTCCAATT
>MU702183.1:0-52686 GCA_026770625.1 Nicotiana glauca | reverse complement strand
AGGCAAGCAAGGAGGAATTGGAAGAAGGTAAATTGATTAGCCATAGTTGAATTGGCATATTGGGGCCAGTGATCAGTTCGGTCCGCGAGATCAAGTTATGTGTATGATTTGTGGCAGTACGCGTGAGGCTTGTCGGCCGCCGTTAATGATGTTATTCAGAAGCATTCATCTGTTATGGCTTGTTAAGTGGAAGCGAATTTCGGAAGGGATATGGTGGCTTGGACCACTACTTGCAGATTTGCACATTCTACGGTTATGGAAAATTACCTGTGTATTGCTATGATTCTCCTGAAGTGAGTTAAGTGAAAAGTTCGTATATGCTGAAGTGTTAAAATATTAATGATTTCAGAGTTATGACAAAAAATCGTATTCTATCGTATGTTGGCACGTTGGGTTCAGTGAGTAGCATGGAAATACGAAGTGAGGATCAAGGTTGCAGTTCAATGTTGACAAGGATATCACGGGCTCGGATGAGCAAGGAAAAGGTTGAATGATTAGAGTAAATTGGAAGTTTCCTCAGCGTCACCTGAGATCGATGTGTTGTGGAAGAGGTTTTGCATCTTGGTTAAGGATTCTGGATCTCTTTTCAGCGTTAGTGCATCTGATGGTTTAGATGTGCAGACCCGTTATTTATTTCGGAAGATTGTAGGAGCATGTCCCACGGGAAGATTGTATAAGTGTGACATGTAGTCACTTGATTGGCTAAAGATTTAAACCAAGTATGAGAATTGTGGTAATATCATTAATTTTAGAATTTATGCCTGGAGGGCACTTTGAATATTGGGTTATGAACTGAGGAGGTCGCTCCGATTATGATGGTTATTCTTACGTGATATGAGGCAAAAAGGAGTTACTACGGACCTTTGAAAGGTCATTGGCCAAGTTGGTGCAATCAGAAATCGTCTTGAGATCGGTGGATTGTTTTATTTGTGATCAGGGCTTTATATCAGGCCAGTTGTGTTCGTTTCAGCGAGCGTTCCCTATGGAGGAATAGTAGAGGTGTTATTTTGTCATCAGCTATTCCAGGTAATGATGTATTGTGCCGTTTGAGTTGTGAGACGGCTTAGTAAATTCTTATGTGTTGAGGTTCCGCGTTGCGATGATGTTATATGAGCAGGATGGCTCTTGAGATTTAGATCTTGTATCCTACCTCAGTAGTGCATGAGTTATGTAGCCTATAGCGCTATGTGTTTTCTCAAGGATGGTATTATGCACTTAGCGTGCTTGCGATCAAAATTCGATATTCTTATCGTAATGAGCAGATTTAGCTCGAAGTGCAATCTCCTTACGTGAGATCTATGTGTGGATCGGGTGGCACACCGCCATGGGTATGCTATTTGGATCGGGTTGCGCGCCGCAGTAGTGTGATGTCGAGTCTGGTTTTTCTATATGCTAATTTTGTGTGTTTTGCTTCCTATCTTCTAAGAAAAGTCCGTACTAGTGCGGGGGTTAGGTAATTCCTTCTAGAGTTCGATTTCTGTTTGTGTTGTGTTCGGATTGGTGGCCTATTGGCACATTGTGGCGTCTTATGAGACATGATCGCATTCGGAGTGGCTTATTGCCTGAGCAGTTCGTACTGGGTAAGATGAGATTGTGGGATTTAGGATCAGTGCAATCTGATTATATGAAGTATATTAAGGAGCGAAGATCATTATTTGGTTCAGAATGTGGTAATGTTTCTTGTCAGAAGTATAGACTCGATGATTGGTTGACTCGGCAATTGATTATGAATTTCGGCATCTCATCCGTTGTGGTGGTGTTGTAATAGTTAGAGTAAGGCCTATGTAGGTCATGAGGTGCAATGGGAGCATCATATTCGTGGAATTTCGATTAATTCAAACAAAAATGCTATTGTGGTCCTATAAGTAAAGTGATGCAAAGTCTGAATTCAGCAGAGCTATGTAGTCATGTTTGAGTACAGCGTATAGTGATTGATACAGTTATCGTATGTTGGAAACAGGCATGGCATAGAATTTTGGATGTTGGAATTGGGCTATAAGGCTTAATTGCTTGAATAAAAGGGAATATCTTCAGAATTGATCGAGCTAATGTGCTCAACTGAATTGTGGTAGCACGGGAAGGTGCATGAGAAGTTAAACAGCGATTTCAGACCGATCCAGTGCAATTCTCAGCACATTCGAGGACGAATGAATGTTTAAGTGGGAGAGAATGTAACAACCCGACCGATCGTTTTGAGCCCTAGCGTGTCATTCAGTGGTCCGAGGCCATGAGCAGCTTCATTTCAGGTATATCGACTTGTTCGCATGGTCGGAAATTTAAATTCAGGAAGATCGGAGTTAAATTTAAATGAAAATTCTCATTTGAGAAGCTTAAAGTTGAAAGAATGAACTAGGATTGGATTTTTGAGTAAACAACCACGGAATCGGGATCTGAAGGTTCCAGCAGGTTTGTATGATGATATCGGACTTGGGCGTATGCCCAGTTCGGGTTTTGGATAACCCGGGAGCATTTTGGCGCATATTGTGGAAGTTAGTATTTTTGAAGAAATTTCTTAAGTTTGGCTTGGAGTGTATTTCAGTGATATCGATGTCTGTTTGGAATTTCGAGACTGGGAGTAGCTCCGTATAATGATTCTGGAGTTGGGAGCACAATCGGAAGTAAATTCGGAGGTCCGTAGGTCATTTTGAAGCCATTTGGCTAAAGATAGAAATTTGAAGGTTTTTGGGAAGTTTGACCGGAACTGGACTTTTCGATATCGGGGTTGGAATCCGATTCCGGAAGTTGGAGTAGGTCCGTAATGTCAAATATGAATTTTGTGCAAAATTTGAGGTCAATCTGACTTGATTTAATAGGCTTAAGCATCAGAAATAGAAGTTGGAAAGTTCAAAGTTCATAAAGCTCGAATCGGGGTGTAATTCATGATTTTAGCGTTGTTTGATGTGATTTGAGGCTTCGAGCAAGTCCGCAATGTGTTATGGGATTGGTTGGTATGATTGGTTGGGGTCAGGGGGGCCTCAGGTGGATTCCGGATGGTTAACAGATCGAAAAATGGATTTTTGGGAAGGCTGGTGTTGCTAGTTGCTGGTATTTCCGCTTCTGCGAAAATGGGACCGCAGAAGCGGCCCCGCAGAAGCGGCCCCGCAGAAGCGGCCCCGCAGAAGCGAGAAAGTAACCGCAGAAGTGGTTGGGAGTGAGGTGAGCTGGGACCGCAGAAACGGTCAGGAAACCGCAGAAGCGGTTCTGCTTAAGCGAAAATTAGACCGCAGGAGCGGTCCAGCCCAATTTGGCCAGAACCGCAGAAGCGGCCCAAAACCGCAAAAGCGGTTTCCGCAGAAGCGGTAATGGTACCGTAGAAGCGGAAATGTCTAGAGGTAGAGGGGTTGTTTTAAGTCGGATTTTGGTCATTTCCTCTTCATTTCTTCATGGCCTGGGTGATTTTTGGGGAGCTTCAAGAGAGGATTTTTGTCGTGAATGTTAAGGTAAGTTATTCCTACCTATTTTGAGTTAAATACATTAATTATGTATGGATTTTAGTATGAAAATGGGTAGAAAATTGAGGTTTTGGTGGGAAACCTAGAATATTATATTCTTGGAATTTAGCCACGATTTTGAGTATGAAATTAAGAGAAAATTTTATATTTGAGTTCCTAAGGTCATGGGTAACTATCTTCGAGAAATTTCGGATTCCGGGCACGTGGGCCTGATGGCATTTTTGTCAACTTTTCATTCGAGGTTAGGAATTGTTATAAATTGGGTTGTAAAGTATAATTTAGCATATATTAATGGATTTATATGATCGTTGGCTAGGTTTGGAGCATTGTGCGTTGGTGCAAGTCTTCGGAAGAATGTAGAATGTCGGTTGTGGATCTTCGGGGCGAGGTGAGTCTCCTTTCTAATCTTGTGAGGGGGAATTTACCCCATAGGTGAAGTGATTGATTATGTGCTCCTATTTGTGGGGGCTACGTATGCACGCGGTGATGAGAGTCCGTGCGTAGCTACTATTATGCTATTGTCCGGATAGTTAGGATCCATCAGCATGTTATACTTGGATTAATTATGAACCCATCGATGATTTGGATTGTTTAAATCACCTTTGATTAGTAAATGAATTTAAAAAGAGATTAAACATCATTTCCTGAATTGTTAAACGGAGAATTGGTTTTATTTGGATAATTATTCCCCGATAAAATTCTAAATTGGCTATCTGAGCACGTATCTTATGTGTATCTGCGTCACATGGATGATTCGTAAGCGGGGTAATAGATCACATTGAATTAATAAATGGATTTCTAAAAAGACTTAAGCTTCATTTTCTCAAATTATTAAAGAGAATTGACATCGCATTTGGATAATTGCTCCATGTTGACTTATTGACTGATTGTCTGT
The DNA here is from genome assembly GCA_026770625.1 of Nicotiana glauca. Classification (NCBI taxonomy): domain Eukaryota; kingdom Viridiplantae; phylum Streptophyta; class Magnoliopsida; order Solanales; family Solanaceae; genus Nicotiana; species Nicotiana glauca. Next base: position 48,339 of record MU702183.1, on the reverse strand, counting down.
CTGTGTGTGTTAATTTTGGAACGGGCCGAATGCCTCGGCAGATTAATAGATGCCTCTATAGGCGCGCCGTCGACCCTCGGCAAGTGCACATTTATTTCTGTTGGATCGGGTCGTCACCTCGGTATGATTTACACATGTTTGTATCGCTGCCTGGACTTATTTAAGTTGTTGCATGCCTCACTATGGCTCGAGATCATTGTGTTAATAATGAAAAGAAATCTTGGAAGTTTCCTATGAAAAATTTACGTGTTTGCTTGTTTCCTCTATCTGGATTAACATCATGTCTAAAAATATAAATCCACTGTTTAATATGTATATTAAGGATAAATAATCATTGGACTATTAGAGAGTGTCAGAGTTGAGCATCTCATCTCTACTCCTTCGGGATTAGGCGGGATACTCACTGAGCACACGTTCATTATGTACTCATACTACACTTCTATGCATTTTTGTTGCACATGTATATACACCTCTAGCAGCCTGCTGAGCGTAGCCGCATGGATGACTCTGGGACTAGGTGAGTTGCATTGTTCGAGATGACCCGCAGCTAGTGTAGTTCCTTCCAGTGTTTTCTTATTATTTATTCCCTGTCCACTATATTTCAGACATATGTTGTATTTTATCTTCCATATCGATAGTTGCTCATGCACTTGTGACACCGGGTTTCTGGGATGGTTTGAAGTATTGTATTAACTGTTCAACATGTAAATTTGATTTCAAACTATATCCTTTAAAATTTCTTAATAATGAAGGAAATATCCTGGATTTCAAAACTGTTAAAATGATATTTAATTAAGTAATTTGAGTTGGCCGTCCTGACGGTGGTGTCCGGCGCCACCACGACCCTTAGTGGATTTTGGGTCGTGACAGATACGCAGAGGCAATATCCCCATCTTTTCTCCGACTTTGGTACTTTTCTATGTTCGTTCGAGGACGAATGGTTGTTTTAGAGGTCCAGAATGTGATGAACCAACAGGTCATCACTCATTTTGAAAGTCAGTTCTGTGTTCCGAGGCCTTAAAACCCTCATTTTACCTCACCTCTATTTGCGTGCGTAGTTCGTACGCATTTCCGGTAAGCTTTTATGTGAAATCTAAGTAAAAAAAGGAAATTGGCCTTTAAAATTTGATTAAAGTTGACTTTGGTCAACATTCTTGATAAACGGACTCGAACGAATGATTGAGCGATTTCGTAGGGTCCGTAGTAAAATATGGAACTTGGGCGTATGCCCAGAATTGAATTCTGAGGTCCCTAGCCCGAGAAATGAATTTTTGAAGAAAATTGTTGAACTGAAAAATATAGGAAATTTAGAAATTGAATAAATGCTTGAATGTGATGGTATCAGGCTCGTATGTTGGTTCCGGAGTCCGGTACATGTCAAAAATGATGTTTAAGTCTATTTTGTGAAATTTGGTAGGAAACAGACTTGATTTGATATAAATTGGACCCTTGGTTGTGGAAATAGTAACTTTAGGTATTCTTGAGAATTTCCTTGATTTTGAGGCTAAATTCATAGTTGTTGATGTTATTTTGGTGATTTGATCACACGAGCAAGTCCGTATGATATTTTTTGGACTTGCATGCATGTTTGGTTTGGAGCCCCGAGGGCTCGGTGAGTTTTGGATAGGCCGCGGAGTGTTTTGAACTTAGGAGCAGCAGTTGGTGTGTTGCAGGTCTGCAAGCGTCGCATTTGCAAAGCCGGGCTCGCAAATGTGAGCTCGCATTTGCGACTAACCATCACATTTGCGAATAACCATCGCATTTGCGATGACTGGACAGGTGGGGGGGCCTTCGCATTTGCGAAGCTCCATGTCGCAAATGTGACTCCAACAGTGATCGCAATTGCGGACGATGGTTTGCATTTGCGAAGTTAACAGGCCAGGCCTACCTTCACAATTGCGAAGCTTGGGTCGCATTTGTGAACCTGATATCGCAAATGCGATANTCTTATGCAAAGTGAATTTGAAATGAGCATGATGGGTAAGCTCATATTCTTCCGTGGGCTACAAATTCAACAATCTGATGAAGAAACCTTCATATGTCAAACCAAGTACACAAAAGAGTTGATTCAAAAATTTGGTATGAACAATGTAAAATCAATTGGTACTCCAATAAGTCCAGCTACAAATCTAGACAAGGATGAACAAGGCACTCTTATTGATGAAACAAAATACAGGGGAATGATTGGATCATTACTATATCTGACAGCTAGTCAACCAGATATTATGTTTAGTGTATGTAAATGTGCCAGGTTTCAGTCAGCTCCCAAGGAGTCACATTTGACTGCTGTAAAGAGAATCATTAGATATCTAATTGGAACTGTATCTCATGGAATATGGTATCCTCGGTCTAATTCTCTTAAATTAGAAGGTTTTTCAGATGCTGACCTTACACGTGATAAAGAAGATAGAAAAATAACAAGAGATACATGTCAATTACTAGGAAAGGCTTTAATATCATAGAATAGTAAAAAGCAAGCTTCAGTTGCATTACCCACTACGGAAGCTGAATACATTGCTATTGGGCAATGTTGTACACAACCACTGTCACGCCCCAAAATTCGAGGGACATGACCGGCGCTCGACCGAGTAACCCCAGTCAAGCGGACCTGGGTGCCTTTACTAACCCACGTGTTACCCCACATTTTTCAATTCTTATTAACCAAGTGAAACAACTAATTATAATTGGAACACCTTGTTACAAAAGCATACATAACATGGATAATCTTTAGCGTGGTTTACAACTTACATCGCCCAACTTACAAAATACATATTTACATAAGTTCTTAACCCACATTGCCTGTCTACGGAGCCTCTAAAGATGAAAGAGGAATAATACAATACTTGCCGGGAACAAGGCTCCGGCTATACCTTTTTCAAATACCAAAAAAGGATCCCAAAAGACAAGAACAGAAGCGACATGAGCCACGCAGGGCCCCGAAAGGAAAGGGGCTCACCAATTGAGCTGGCAGGAAGTAAGGAGGAGCTACGGTCGGTGGACTGGAGTACCTGCTGCGGATCCACCTACAATCATAATATGAATGTAGCGCCCCCGACAAAAGGGACGTCAGTACATTTGAATTGTACTGGTATATATGAACAAACTTGTTCCAAGTAAACTCAAACCACACCTAAGTAGGAAACAGTAATGGATGCAGCAACCAAACACATATGAAGGAACAATTAAGCCAAACAAGTTTACAAACTTTCCTGTTTTCCCCTTCCACAATTTCACTTCAATAGTTTCACAATTTGCTCATATTTTGTTTCAATAGTGATTTCGATCACTTTCCACCCTTATTACCTCTGCCACCCTTATTACCTAGGCCACCCTTATCACCACAACCCACACCTTATTACTTCGTGTTACGGCGCGCAACCTGATCCCACCGTACAATTTCAATCCACAAACAACACAACAACAACAAACAATTCACAAAGGTCAACAACAATATTTCTCAAGAATTAACAACAACAATATTACAAGTGTTTCCATAACCATCAATACTATTTCCATCATATTCAACAACCAATATATGTTTAACGTCACATTGGTAATTGCCCACAACAAGCCATAGATATTGTTACCACAGTTATCCCAGTTACACTAGTCACAATTTCCTTTAGTCATTTATTCCTCAATTACAACCACATAACACAATCACAACGTACCAATCACAAGAAATTCATAAGTAATTTACGTACATATCACCTACCAAGCATACGTACATCAAACGAGGCAATTTTACAAGGATCAAAGTTAGCCATACATACCTGGAGCTGAATTCCTTTTTAATTTCTACTTCCAATTCACCAAAATCTAGCATTGTCAATATGGTGCACAAATTAATACACATCACTTAGAATTCAAGGCCCAAAAATCACTACCCAAACGTATTTAGGTTATTAACCCCTTCCTTGCACAAGTTTTTACTCCCACCTAATTACTCCTACTAGATTTTAGGTTTTAATAGACATGCATGAATGACTTCAACCATTATTTCAAGGACTAATGCATGAGACTCCCCCTGTTAGTTTAAACCAGAAATTCAATAGGAGAAGTTAGGGATTTTACCTGTAAGGAAAGGGAGTATGAAGATAAGCTTGAAATTTCCCGCCCCGGATGGTTTTGAAGAACCAAAATTTGGAGAAGATGGCCTTCTCTCTCAAGACCCTCTCTTCCTCTCTCTTAATTTGCTCAACAAGATTGTTAAAATGAGAGGGTTGAGGTGTTTTATTCAAAAGGGGTCGGGTTTTAAAATTTAGAAAAATAGAAGCCCGAGCAAATCTACGGTCGCATTCTGCGATCGCAGAATCGAAATGCGGTCCGCAGATTGGATCACGAAAATGCGCCCAAAACTCTGAAGGTCTGCCTGGGTCTGCGACAGGAATGCGGTCGCATTTTGCACCATAGAATTGACCTCCACATATCCTTGAGAAATTTATGCGACGATTATGCGGTCTGCATATTCATTATGCGATCTCATAATGGACCGCATTTTCAACATCAATTTTGACAATCCTCCTGCTTCACTCTACGGCAAAAATACGGTCCGCATAGCTGATCTGCGATCGCATTCTGGACCGCAGAGTGATAATTTTCTGGAAAATCGATTCTTTTGATTTTTAAGTGCAAAATCAGGAAAAAGGGTCTGAACCGCGACGAGCAATCTCACCGCTAAGAGTTCTACACATTCCTAACACATATTCTGACCTTGGCACTACGAGCTACTAGGTTTTGAGCACAAGATTTTTATGGGGACTTACAATAACTGCACCCGTGTAAATTATAACTTAGACGGACTTTTTCTTCATTTTTCCAACTCTTTCAATCCCTAAGCTCTCTTGGGCGATTTTCCAAAGAAGGGTTCTTCTCCAAATCATTTGTAAGTCATTTCTAACTCATTTCTTTCAATCTAATCCATCTTTTTACATGATTGCATTTCAAAATCAAGGGTTTTTCATGGGAAATTGGGTGATTTTGGGTAGAACTTAGGATTTTCAAATTTTGGGGATTTGGACCTCGACTTGAGGTCCGATTTCAAAATAAATTATATATTTGAGTTCGTGGGTGAATGGGTGATTGGGTTTTTGTTCGAACTTAAGGTTTTGACCAAGTGGGCCTGGGGTTGGGTTTTGACTTTTTGGGAAAACATTGAGAAACCTATTTTCATGCATTAAAATTGGTTTATTTTGCATTTATTAATGTTATTAAGTAAATTGTGACAATATACAAGCAAATTGGAAGTGAAATCGAGAGGTAAAGCGGTAGTTGAGGCTTCTGTGTTCGTGGCATTGAGGTAAGTGTTTGGTCTAACCTTAGCTTGAGGGAATAAGAGTTGTGGTCTTATTTGCTATGTGTTAAGTGTTGAGTACGACGTATAGGTGTGGTGACGAGTATCTATACGTTGGTGGCAAGCATGGCCATGGGTCTTATACTATAATTGTTATGACTCCTTTATGTATTGTCCATGCTAATATGATGATTATAAATGTTGAACAAGGATTATGAAAGTATTCTTGGTAATTGACCATTGTTGAGCATTGGCTCAAGTAGAGACTTATGTTGTGAAGTGATTGTGGAAACGAGATGAGATATATTATTGTTTCCCTTGCCGGGAAGTTATTGTTTATGATATTGTTTTCCTTGCTGGGATGTTATTGCTTATGATATTGTTTCCCTCGCCGGGAATTATGATTGTGGATTCTTTTGTGATTGTGTTGATTTTTATATTGGGATCGGGTTGCACGCCGCAACAATCTTATATGAGATCGGGTTGCACGCCGCAACAAGGAGTAATAAGGGTGGAAAAGTGGGGTCGCGTTGCACGCCTCAACATCATTATATGATTGGGATCGGGTTGCACACCACAATATCATTATATGATTAGGATCGGTTTGCACGCCACAACAGTATTATATGATTAGGATCGGGTTGCACGCCGCAACAAGAAAGAACAAAAGTGATTATTGATTCTTATGGTGAGAACGAGAGTAAAAGCACGAAGGGTGATGCAGTGCACTTGTTACTGTTTTCATTTATTCTTGCTGATATGAAATTATGGTGTTCTTTATGCTTCCATATTGAAATTCTGTTAGTACTCGATATTCCCCGCAGCATGTTCCCCCTTCCCATCTTTAACTGTTAGTTTCTGTTATCATTATTAGCCGTATATGATTTAACTGCACAAGTTTATTTGGTAGTATTGTCCTAGTCTCTTCACTACATCGCCGAGGTTAGGCTCGACCCTTACCAGCACATGGGGTCGGTTGTACTGATACTACACTGTGCACTGTGTGCAGGTCTCGGTGCTGGAGTATTTGAACCACAATGAGGTTGTTGCCTTCAGTCCAGCGGAGACCCGAGGTAGTCCTGCAGACGTCCGAAGGCCTTGGCACCCCCTTATATCATATTTTCCTTTTGTTCTTACTAATTTCAGAGATAGATATGTATTTTTCTTTGTACAGACCCAAAGGGAGGGCACAACAACCATGTGATGGTGGTGACCACACGGAGTGGACGAGGCGGTGATGTGCAAGCCTCAAGAGAGAATCAAGTCATGGTAGATGAAGATGAGTTGCCTAATGATGATATGCCTACGGGGGTTGATGATGTGGTGGAACCAAGTGCAAGAAATGAAGTACGAATTGACATTCATGAGGTTGAGGGGGAGACACAAGAGAACGTGAACCCGTCCAGGGAATATGTGATAGATATGTCCGAGCCGGAGGTGCCAAAAGCCAAGGCACCCTTGCTTAGGCCTCCTCCGCCCTACCCTCAATGTTTGGCCAAGATAAAAGGTGATAAACAATTTAAGAAATTCATTGATATGATGAAGAGTTTTACTATCAATGTTCCTTTGGTGGAAGCACTCGAGAAAATTCCGGGGTATGCGAAATTCATGAAGGATTTGGTCACAAAGAAGAGATCAATGGAGTGCGAGACAATCAAGATGACCCATCAAGTTAGCGCAATTGTACACTCCATGGCTCCTAAACGTGAGGACCCCGGTGCATTCACTATCTCGTGCACTATTAGAAGTGCTGACTTTGCAAAAGCCCTTTGTGACTTGGGGGCGAGTATCAACTTAATGCCATATTCAATTTTCAAAACTTTGGGTAGCGGGAAACCTCACCCGACTTCAATGAGGCTCCAAATGGCGGATACGTCAATGAAGCGGCCTTTGGGTATCATCGATGATGTCCTTGTTCGTGTTGATATGTTCATCTTGCCGGCCCACTTTGTGATAATAGATTGTGAGGTGGACTTTGAAGTTCCAATTATCCTTGGAAGACCTTTCCTAGCAACGGGGTAGGGTTTGGTTGATGTCGAGGCGGGAGAGTTGACCTTCTGAGTTGGTGATGAAAAGGTGGTGTTCCATGTATGCAAGTCTATGAGGCAACCAAATAGTACCGAGGTTTGTTCGTTTGTTGACATTGTCACAGCGGTGATAGTGGATGACACAAGCGCAATGATCAATATTGAAGACCCACTTGAGGCGGTGCTTTTGAACATGGAGGCTAATGATGACGCCGGGAGAATTGAATGTGTAAATGCTTTGCATGATATGGGCTCATACTCTTATGAGCCTAGAAAGTTATCATTGGACTTTGAGAATCGTAAAACTCAAACAACAAAGCCATCTATTGCGGAGCCACCGGTGTTGGAGTTGAAACCACTTCCTCCTCACCTCAGGTATGAATACTTGGGGTCCTAATTTCACTTTGCCTGTTATTCTTTCTTCTTGCTTAACTAACTTGCAGGTTGACGCAACTTTGGCGGTGCTCCAAAAGCGCTAGCGGGCGATTGGATGGATGTTGGCGGATATTCGTGGGTATAAGCCCCGCTTTTTGTATGCACAAGATCATTTTGGAGGAAGATGTAAGGCCATCTCTTGAGCACCAACGAAGACTAAATGAAGCTATGCAAGAGGTAGTCAAGAAAGAGGTTATCAAGTGGTTGGATGCCGGTGTAGTCTACCCTATATCGGATAGTTCATGGACCTCCCCGGTCCAATGTGTGCCAAATAAGGGGAGTATGACGATTGTCACCAATGCAAATAATGAATTGATTCCTACTCGTACGATCACGGGTTGGAGGGTGTGCATGGATTATAGAAAGCTCAACAAGGTCACTAGAAAAGATCATTTCCCTCTACCATTCTTAGACCAAATGCTTGATCGTTTAGCAGGCGGGGCTTATTATTGCTTCCTTGATGGCTACTCGGGTTACAATCAAATTCTCATTGCCCCAGAGGATCAGGAAAAGACAACCTTTACATGTCCGTATGGCACATTCACTTTTTCAAGAATGCCATTTGGACTTTGTAATGCTCCGGCGACCTTCCAAAGATGTATGATGGCAATCTTCACCGACATGGTGGAGGATATTCTAGAGGTCTTCATGGACGATTTTAGTGTGGTGGGGGACTCATTTGAAGCATGCCTAGTGAACTTGGCTAAAGTGTTGAAAAGATGTGAGGAAACAAATCTTGTACTAAATTGGGAAAAATGTCACTTCATGGTGCAAGAGGGAATTGTCTTGGGGCACAAAATCTCAAATCATGGTATTGAAGTTGATAAGGCGAAAATAGAGGTCATCTCAAGGCTCCCTCCCCTTACTTCTGTTAAAGGGGTGAGGAGTTTTTTGGGCCACGCCGGGTTTTACTGGCGATTCATTAAAGATTTTTCAAGAATTGTGAACCCACTTTATAAACTGTTGGAAAAAGATGTGAAGTTCATCTTTGATGAGAGGTGTATGGAATCCTTTGAATTGTTGAAACATAAATTGACCACAACTCCCATCATCACCGCACCCAACTGGGAATTGCCTTTTGAACTTATGTGTGACACGAGTGATGTAGCGGTTGGTGCAGTGCTTGGCCAAAGAATCAACAAAATGTTCCATCCGGTGTACTACACAAGCAAGACGATGAATGAGGCTCAAAAGAACTATACAGTCACCATGAAGGAGTTTCTAGCTATTGTGTTCGCCATGGAAAAGTTCCGATAGTACCTTATTGGGGACAAGGTAATTATCCATACAGATCATGCCGCCCTTAGGTATTTGATGAAAAAGAAAGATTCGAAGGCGCGGTTGATGAGATGGGTACTACTCTTGCAAGAATTTGATTTAGAGATTATGGATAGAAAAGGAAGTGAAAATCAAGTCGCGGATCATTTGTCCCGGCTAGAGGTAGAAGGGAGATAGAGAAATGGTATTGAGATAAATGATGCTTTCCTTGACGAACAATTCCTTGCGGTATCTATGCATGATATGCCGTGGTTTGCTAATGTGGCCAATTATCTTGTGCCCGGTATAGTCCCCGTATGAGCTCTCTTCCAACCAAAGGAAGAAGCTTAAGCGGGATAGTTTGGATTACTATTGGGATGAGCCCTACTTGTTTAAAATTTGCACCTATGGTGTGATTCGCCGATGTGTCTCGGAAGAAGAATAATTGAACATATTGGAGGCTTGTCACTCTTCCCCTTATGGTGGTCATCATGGGGGAGTGAGGACGGCGTCAAAGGTTTTAAGTTGTGGTTTCTATTGGCCAACTTTGTTTCAAGATGCAAGCGAATTGGTAAAAAAGTGTGATGCATGCCAAAGAGCTGGCGGGATTTCTAAGAGGGATGAGATGCCTCTTAACACCATTCTAGAGGTAGATATTTTTGATGTGTAGGGCATTGATTTCATGGGCCCGTTTGTAAGCTCTCGTGGGAACACGTATATTCTCGTGGCGGTGGATTATGTCTCAAAGTGGGTTGAAGCCGTGGCTCTTCCCAACAATGAAGCCCGGAGTGTCGTGGCATTTTTGAAAAAACACATCTTCACTAGGTTTGGAACCCCTCGTGCTATCATTAGTGATGGGGGGTCCCATTTTTGCAACAAGGCTTTCGACTCCTTGCTAGCCAAGTATGGGGTAAATCACAAGGTGACCACTCCTTATCATCCTCAAGTGAGTGGTCAAGTTGAGGTTTCTAACCGAGAGATCAAGAGTATTTTGTCCAAGACTGTTAATGCAAATAGGACCGACTGGTTGAAGAAATTGGATGATGCTCTTTGGGCTTATCGTACAGCTTTCAAGACTCTAATTGTTATGTCGCCGTATCGGTTTGTGTTTGGGAAGGCTTGTCATCTTCCAGTAGAATTGGAACATAAGGATATTTGGGCTTCGAAAAAGTTGAACTTAGAATGGGATGTCGCTGCAAATCTCCGAGTGGAGCGATTGAATGAACTTGATGAGTTTAGATTCCATGCTTACTCCAGCCCGTCCTTGTATAAGGCCAAGATGAAGTATCTCCATAACAAGTATGCTTGGGGTGAAGAATTAAAGGTGGGCGACATGGTTCTTCTTTTCAATTCTCGGCTAAGGTTATTTCCGGGGAAGCTGAAATCCTAATGGAGTGGTCCCTTTGAAGTGGTCTTTGTAACTCACTTCGGTGCTCTTGATCTAAAAAACAAGAATGGTGAAGTGTTCAGGGTAAATGGGCATCATGTCAAGCACTATTTGGGGAAGATTGATGACAGCCACGTGGTGGCACTTATTCATTTGAAGTGATATGATGGTAACATGCATCGTGCCGCGACGTTAAATCAGGCGCTTCTTGGGAGGCAACCCATGTCTTTTTCTTTCGTTTTGTTTTTCTGTTGTAGATTTGGATTTTTGAGCTGATAGTGTGTGAAGTGTTGCAGGGACAATGTTGAACCAGTGCAGGACAAAATGCAAAAATGCTCAGTCTCTGAAGATGGCCTACGCGGCCGCGCACCAAAATAGTGCGGTCCGCGTTGGCCTTAGCAAGTATGAGTTAAGTCTCAGAAGACCCACACGGACACGTGGAATTTATGTGCGGTCCGCGCTGGAAGTTCCAAAGTGACAGGGTCTCTAAAGTTTCCCACGCGGCTGCGCACCAAAACAGTGCGGTCCGCATGGGTTGAGCAAATGGTATTGCAGGCTGGAAATCCAGCGTGGTCCGCGGCCCTTTTTGTGCGGCCGCGCTGGTGGGTAAGTCGTGGGCCCCAGGGCTTTTCTATAAATAGAGGCCTTGGGCCTCATTTTAACCTTTTCGCAAAATTTTCACCTGAGGCTAATATTTTCACTGTTGCCCAAGAATAATTGCTAACATTATTGAATCTCATTAATCCCTGGTAACAAATCTTGTTTATTTTATTCATAGTCTAATTCTTGTTTATTTTAATTGTCTTTCACTAGTATAACTTCTTCTTTTCTTCTCTTATTCTTAGTTTACACTGATAGGTCCAATTTTTGGGCATTTATTTTTGAACAAAGGGCATAAATTCATGTTAAATAATTGAGTAGGGACACTTAGGACCCGTAATTTGAACAACTTGTGCTTAATTGAACAAAAAATCCTGACTCAGTTAAATTAGCCCTACGCGGCCGCGCAGCATTTGTGCGCGGACTGCGTTGCTGTTGTGTGTGATGATGAAGCTTCTCTGCGCGGTCCGCGTGCCATTTGTGTGTGGTCCGTGTTAGCCTAGTGCGGCAGCGGTCCAAAATAGTGCGGACCGTGTGAGAAGAGTTTAGAGATGGTAACATTTGGGTATTCGACCTGCGCAGACCGCGTTCCTTTTTGTGCAGTCCGTATTGAACCAACGCGGCCGCGATCCAAATTAGTGCGGACCGCGTCGGTTAGTTCAGAGAGATATGTGTGGGTGTCATTGAATTGTGCGGACCGCGTGCCTTTTGGTGCTGTCCGCGCCCCTTTGTTTATGCAATGTGTCTGCAATTTTTGCATTCAACTGAACTGTTTATTTCATCTCATGTGCTTCAACTGAAAATGTTAGACATGCTTTCCTCTGCAGATAATGGTTAAGAAAAGAGGCGGAAAAGAACAAAAATAACCCGGGAGAGGTGGTTCCTCCCGAGGGGGGAAAGGAAAGAGGATTGTAAAACTCACTCCCCAAACCCAGGAGTTGATAAAGAAAACCCGCAAGATAATTCGAGAAGCTGACCGGGGTGCATCCCATTCCACGGGGAGTGAGTATGCACCTTCACGGAGTATTACCTCAGAGTCTGCCCCCACCCACATGTCCATATCATTGCAGCTCCGTGATTCCTCTTATTCTGATCATGCTGATGTGGCCACTTCCAAGAAACCAGTGAATGTCGTCTCGGACTCGTCTGATGAGTCCGGGGCAGAAAATGAAAATGAAGAACAATACTCCACTTCTACCACAACTTCACTATCAGGGGAGAGTAGAAGGTATGCTGAGGGAGGTGAGCCACAAGTCGGGGGAATAGAGCGAACCAGGAAACTGGAGGCATGGGCAGATAGGTTTGTTAGTGAGGTTGCTTTTCACAAATTCCAGGAGTGGTGGCCCAAAAGAAAGCTGATTCCGGAGAGGCAATTCATAGATGTTGATCTTGTCCCTCTCAACCCACATGTGCAAGCACAATTTCGCACTAGAGAGGGTTGGGGCTTCTTCAAGGAGCGTTGCATAATCGCAAATGTACATATGGTGAAAGAGTTTTACTGTAATGTTCATCATATAGTGAGGGACTTAAAAGCGACTCAAGTGAGAGACAAAGTAGTGATGTTCGATGGGAAGTCCCTGAATGAGTTTTTGGGGTTCAATGAAGAGGACGAAACCCAGTACTTAGAAAAGCTGGCAATGAAAGAAGAGGTTCGTCCTTGGGTGGCCCAGCACTTGGCAGCTCTGGGTACAGTCCCAAGTTGGTTGACAGCACAAGAGAAGATCTGTAGGAACACTTTGCATTTTGAAGCCAAGGAGTGGTTGACTTTCGTGTGTAGTTGACTTGACCCGTCCACACATGATCACTCCATTCCCATTCCTCGAGCTATTTTGGTGGCCTCTATCATGGCGGGGTATCCTTTGATTGTGGCCAACATCATGTCAAGGGTGATTTCTACAGTTGGTCAGGAGACCAAAACAAACTACCCCTTCCCAAACACACTCTCTTTGTACTTCAGAGACTTGAAAGTGAAGAAAAAGAGATATGATGTCAAGGTACCTCTGGTGGCCCCATACTCATGGTACAGTAAGTTGGGTCCAGACAACCCGAAGAGGGGCAAGAAGAATATGGCATCTACTTCCACCGCACCTGGCCAGTCTGAGGAGCCAGCGGTCATTGAGCAGCCCACTGAGCCTTCCACCATCCCTTCTAATGATGAGGCATTGCCTCCAGGTCCTTCATCTACAGCTGGTCCTGCTATTGTAGCTGACCTGGTAGTCCCTTCATCAAAGACTCACCGGTTCACCGCAAACCAGCTCACCCATTCCTTAGCCAGTTTGAACAACTGGATGTCAGCTGCGACATCCAAGTTGTCCACATTGACCACTGTAGTCCTGACATAGAGAGCACCAGTTACTGTTGAGATTCCTTCCTCCATTGAGGAAACACTGAAGCAGATCATGGCCAACCAGGAAAAGATGATGGAGAAGCAGGATAACTTGACCAAAGCAGTTGGGGATCACAGCAAGGCACTGGACAAATTGGCTCGGGAGCATAGAAAGTTGAGGACCAGTCTGAGGTCCTCGCCAGTACAGAGGACTTGGAGGTCACTGCCCAACACAGGGTGACGGATGAGGCTTGAGGGGCCATTCTATATCCTTTCTTGATTTTTGGTGCTTAATTTGGTTGTTAGCGTTGGGGACAATGCTAGCTTTTATTTTTGGGGGTATGGCCCTACCATTTTGATTGACATTCGAGATTACTGTATATATTCTTTCACTTTTAGCACATTCATAGTTACTAGATGGTTTGTATATAACTTTTCATTTTAGATGTTCTTCAACTCTATGTATATATTCATTTCCCCTAGTTGTATATTATACTCCCCTTTTGTACATATTCATTCGGTTTTCATTTTGGTTTTCTATTTTCGTTAAAATTTTTTGTTTTAGTTGCAAAGTTAGCCTCGTAGCCTTTTTTGTTTTGTTTTGGCGTTTGCAATAAGCCCTTAGTTTTCTTAATTCCACGGTTCTTTCCAAGGGTAGAGTGTTGTGCGAACCGGGTGACTCTTCCCATTGATAGATGGCGTGACAACCTTCTTAAGGGTTTGAGTCCGTTTTTGATTTTTCTTTTTGATTTTCAAGTTTTGTAGTTAAGGGTACCTTAGGCAAAGCTTCACTTGGGCCTAGCACATTTGCCTTTGATCCTATGGTCAAAGACATTATGTTGTGTTTAGGATGGTAAAATTTGTGGCCCTGAGACTCTTGTGTTGACCAAACAATCACCATATGGTCATTATGGGCCATTGTGCACTTGAATCGTAACTAAGGTCATTGTGGGCCCTCGACTCCGTCTTTATCAATCTTTGAGTGTGTGTGGTGAGACTTCGAATTGTGAGCCCAAGTACCGAGCCGATGGTGTAGAACTTGCCCTGAATGTTTGTTGAGGCGAAATCATAGGTGGAACTTGACTTGAGACGTGATTATAGGCTTTCCTTGATCCAAAATGCAAAATTTGAACAATTACCATGACCTACCCATGAAATGATCCCTAGTTCACCTCTTTTGAGGCTTAAACCTTCGTTCTTCATGAACCAAGCTACAAGCCTATACCCGTTCTTAATGAGACCCTCTCTTGGCACGCAAATCTTCCCGTGAGTAAATGGCAAATGTCTAAGTTTGGGGGGGGGGGAGACAAGAAAGGCATAAATGGGGTAAAAAGGCACAACAACAAAAGAAAAGGAAGGCAATAAAAAAAGAGAGAAAAAGACAAAAAAAAAAGAAAGACAAAAGTGAATAAGAACCAACAAAGGGAATCCAAGGACAAAAAAAAAGTGAAAAAGGTGTGAAAAAGTAGACAAAAGGAGAAAGGTTTTGAATTGAAAAAGAAAGAGTGACAATGCGTCTCTCTAACCCCTTGAAAGAAGTGAATTACTCAATTGAGTCAAGAAAGTGTGCCAAAATGAATCAAAAGAAGTGCTTAAGGGAAGATTGAACTCATTTGAACAAAAACATGTCCTACCTTTACCCAAAGCCTTCACAATGACTTATCAAAATCCCTATATGATCTTGAGTTGAGGGAAGTCTACATTAGTGGATACTTACATAAGGGGCAAGCATATGGTACGTAGAGCCGAACTTATGGCCTTTTCCTTGAGAGAGTTGAGTGAAATCCATCTACCTCGGTTTGTGTGTCAATACTCTAAAAGGTGAGGTTCACTTAGGGAGAGTTGAGGATGTGTGAGTTTGGGTTCCACAATGACCAAAGTATTTGAGAAAAGTTCCTTGATGAAATGTGTCAACTCTCGATGCTCTTGTGTCACGCTTGATCTACAAGTTTTCAAAGTTTAAATGTGTTAATGATGCATTCGCATTGAGGGCAATTGTTAGTCCCAATTGATGCTTGTTGAGGTTACTTTAGGATAAACAGGAATTTCTTGGGCGTTTTCCTTTGAGGGGTAGGTCTTATTTTATTTGCTTGAGGACAAGCAAAGATTTAAGTTTGGGGGAGTTGATAACTGTGATTCTTACATGTTTTATACACATTCTTGCCTAAGCTTTGTGCGTGAATTGCCATAAATTAGTCCTAAAATGCTTACAAGTTGCGCTTGATTGCAGGTTTGAGCGACAAGATGACAAATGTCAAAGATTGGCTCAAAAAGGAGTGAAATCTGCCAAGTGACAAAATACAAGTGAAGTGGGGGAAACAAATGACCTGCGCAGTCTGCAGTGATGTGTCATGCGGCCACGCAGGAGAGTTCAGAGGATGAATCATTTCAAGGCCAACCTGCGCGGTCCGCACTGCTTTGACACGGGGCCGCACAGAAAAGTTCAGAGACCATGCAATTTCCATGTCAAGCTGCGCGGTTCGCGCTCCTTGTGCGCGGTCCGCGCCAATGAGGGTTCAGAGACTCAGTCATTCAAGGCAAAAGCCCACGCGGCAGCACACCAAATCAGTGCGGTCCGCGTGGATAAAGTTGAGAGAGTGGTGTTTTCTGCCAAAAGTTCCACGGGGCCGCACCCCAGTTCTACGCGGTCCGCGCTCTTCATCCTGCGTGGCCGCGCTACACAGTTGTGTGATCCGCGCCCCCAGTTTCAAAAGCAAGTGATGAAGACGCAAACCCCTACGCGGCCGCGCGTCATTTGTGCACAGTCCGCGCCAGACCCTCAGGGGTATTTTTGTCCGGTTTTTCCTGTGTATATAAATAGAACATTTTACTTTTTTGGGTGAAGTTTTTTATATCAGAGATAGCTGCTGCACTCGTGAGATTCAAGTCTAAGCCTATTTTGGGTAATTTCATTTTGTTTTATCGTAGATTCTTGTAGATTATCATTGTAGTTAATTAATATGTTGATTTCATCTACTATTTCTTCAATTTATGTTCCTCTCATATCTAGCTAAACCTATTAGCTAGGGTTGTGGCTCAACCCTAGTGTGGGTAATTAATGGGTGTGATTGCTTAATTCTTGAATGATGTTGGGTGTTTGCTATTTGGGTTAATTTTATGGTTCAATTAGGATTTGGTGGTTGCAAACACTAAGTCTAGCTTAGTGAGTCTTGACTCTTCTTGAGAAAAAGTGTCTATGACTCCAAAATTTACCCAACAAGGAATTGAGATGGACCCATGAGAATGGTAGTCCCAATTAATGGGTTAAACCTCGAGAGAGTAATTAGCCAACTTGAACCCTAAGTTGCTTGGGCATATTGGCCTACCCAATTGGTCTCGAGAGAGTCAATTGGGCAAAATCACTCTCTCTACCGAGAGGTGTGAGAGTGAGTGCAATCGTGCAACGGTTATAGCATAAGCCCCATAGTCATCATTCTTGTATTAGGAATCTCTACCCGTTAGTTTACCACCTAGGTAAATGCCACGGCCCTAGTGCTTTTCTCTATCTTGCATACAAACTTGAATCAATATCTTAGCATAATTTATTTCTAATTAGTAGTTGTTAAATTGTAGTTGATAAATATAAAAAAACCAAAAATGGTAGAAGTACAATTAGAAGCCAAAACACATCTCTAGACTTAACAAATACTCAACTCCCTCATCTAGCTCCCTGTGGAAATTGACCTCGATGCCATTATTGGGTAAAAGTATTAGCGCCCACTCTTTCTAAGGTTGAGTCCGCTGTGATCAGCATGCTAAAAGTCAAAGAAACCCTAAATTAGAGAAGGTGAAAGGTTTAAAAGCAAAGTTTTGAAAGAACCTTTTGAGAAAATGTTTGAGACCTTAAGATAAACACAGATCTAGGACAGATCTAGAGAACTCAGAAGAACCTCGAAAGGTTAGGGTTTTAGAAGAAACCAAGAGGTGAGAAAGGCATGGAAAACTCGTGGATCTAAGCCGGAGAAGTTAGACTCAGGCTCGAACGACCATGGTACACCGGAGAAAAGCCGGAGACGACTATGGAATCCTGAATCGAAGAAAACCTGGGTAGAGATCTTCAAGGTCAGGCCTTGAACCTTCAGAAAACTGGTGTATAAGAGCAACATGGGGTGATTGTAAGATCCCCATAGCTTTGGTGGCCATAGATTTCGGTGGATCTCCGGTATGAGACGGCAAGAGGCGGCTAGGGTTTGAGAACCTTCGAGAGAGTTTGAGTGAGTGGAGGGTTTCAGAGGCGGCGGTTGGTGAGAAATGAGGTTGGGTAAAGGGGTCGCTTGAATTAAAAAAGGAAGGGGATGAGGGGAGCTGTTGATCTATAAGATCAATGACTGGGATTAAATGGGTTAAATGGGGATCAGGTTTGGGTATGATTGGACAGGGTATGGATCAGGTTATAATAAAATTGGGTCATTTGATTAGGGGTGTGATTGGGGGTTAAATTGAGGCTACAATTGCAATTGAAATGGCTATGTATTAAATAACCAATTTTTCCCTTTAATTTATATAAAAATAGTTAAAATGATTTTAAAACAAATTAAAAGCACTAAACTAATTAATAATATATAAACATTAATCTAAAAATACTGGGAATAATTTTATAATTGTAAAATGCCATTAATCGTACTATAGGCTATAATTGCAATTTTATGTAAAGAAATATCAAATAAATTTGCAAAAAAATATGAAAAAATCACCTTTACTATATTTTGGTGTAAATATGAGGATGGAAGTAAATTATACAAAAAAATGGTAATTTTAAGAATAATTATGGGATTTTGTACTGCTAAAATAGACAATAAATCGATTTTGCAAATCTTAGAAAATTAGGGAAAAACACCAAAACTCTTGGGCATGCTTATGTATGCATACACATACTATTTTGAGAATATTTTGAGTATATAAAATACACAAGGAAAAATTAGGTATCAACAGCTGCCCCTCTTTACCCGGGAAGGATGAAAAAGTTGTCGGATAAAGATATGATGACCAATTTTGACCGAGAGAAACGACTTGCAAAAGGCTTTGACCGAGCTCTAGTTTCTAAGTTGCCTACATATCCCTGGTTTTACTGGAATTAGGTCATACGTAGTTCAGGATACATCGACGGAGTATGCCGATGGAGGTTTTCGAAGAGACAGACACAATATTTAGGTTGGAAAGGGTGGTCAGGGACTGATGGGTTACGAGAACCGAGGTGAGATCGCTCTTGCTGTAATGGCCATTGTCAGCTGTTGTTTCTACAATTGAGTAATACAAACATATCGTGCAAAATTTTAAACGTGATGCAAGTTCCCATTGGACCATGAATGTTATCTTTGGACGGTTAAGATGAGGTCCTCAAACCATGACGTCCTGGGCCATGAAGCGCATAATAAAGGATTCGCAGTCTATGAAATGATGTTCTCGGGCCATGACGATGGTGCCTCCGAACCATGATGCCTTTGAATAATGATGTGCAGAATATAAAACGGGGTCCTCAGGCCATGGCATGGCGTTCTCGGGCTATGAAGATGGTGCCTCCGAACAATGACACCTTTGGACAATGATGTGCAGAATATAAAGCGGGGTCCTCGGGCCATGGCATGGCGTTCTCGGGCTATGAAGATGGTACCTCCGAACAATGACGCCTTTGGACAATTTGGCGATATTTCAGCCCATGAAATGCATGATTTGGCGGTATTTCAGCCGATGTGAAGGAGAAATCTAAAATGGCGATATTTTAGCCGACAGGAATTTAAATAAAGCTGGCGATGTTTCAGCAGATGTAGAAAAATGTAAATGGCGATAGTTCAGCCGACAGAAATTTAAATAAAGCTGGTTTCAGCCGATGTAGAAAATGTAAATGGTAATATTTTAGCCGATAGAAATTTAAATAAAGTTCGCGATGTTTCAGCCGATGTAGAAAAATTTAAATGGCGATATTTCAGCCGACAGGAATTTAAATAAATTTGGCGGTATTTCAACCGTGAAAAGATTTAAATAAAATTGGCGCTCTTTCAGCCATGCAGGATTTAAATAAAATTGGCGATCCTTCAGCCATGCAGGATTTAAATAAAATTGGCGATATTTCAGCTATGCAGGATTTAAATAAAATTGGCGATCTTTCAGCCATGCAGGCGGAGACAATGCTTAGTCTCGGAAGGCAAAAAGGTAGCCTTATGCAATGCAAGAAAATGCAGGATGGAGACAATGCTTAGTCTCAGAAGGCAGAAAGGTAGCCTTATGCAATGCAAATAAAATGTAGGATGGAGACAATGCTTAGTCTCGGAAGGCAGAAAGGTAGCCTTATGAAATGCAAGAAAATGCAGAATGGAGAGAATGCTTAGTCTCGGAAGGCAGAAAGGTAGCCTTATGCAATGCAAGAAAATGCAGGATGGAGACAATGTTTGTCTCAGAAGGCAGAAAGGTAGCCTTATGCAATGCAAGAAAATACAGGATGGAGACAGTGCTTAGTGTCGGAAGGCAGAAAGGTAGCCTTATGCAATGCAAGAAAATGCAGGATAGAGACAATGCTTAGTCTCGGAAGGCAGAAAGGTAGCCTTATGCAATGCAAGAAAATGCAGGATGGAGACAATGTTTAGTCTCAGAAGGCAGAAAGGTAGCCTTATGCAATGCAAGAAAATGCAGGATGGAGACAATGCTTAGTCTCGGAAGGCAGAAAGGTAGCCTTATGCAATGCAAGAAAATGCAGGATGGAGACAATGCTTAGTCTCGGAAGGCAGAAAGGTAGCCTTATGCATTGCAAGAAAATGCAGGATGGAGTAACAAAATCTCTTAGCTGATGAATGATGGTCGGTAGTTGATTGTCATTGTGGCTGCTGAGAATGTCGTGCACGGATAGCACTTGTAAGTGGGCGATGATTTTGAGAGTCGTATTCCTAAAAAATATGAGTCTATAATCATATCTGATGACTTTATGTCCAGGGTGCCTGCATCCAAAGTAGAATCGTCAGTTTTGTAAAGGGGGAAGGTTAGTTCGTCTTCCCCTGGACCTCGCTTGTCCTACTCGACTCTTGCTTTCATTGGGGTAGCGTTGCTAAACAAAGCAATTTTGCCAGTAGCCATGCATGATTTAGTAAAATAATAAAATATAATGTAAATGCATCATAGATAAAAAATGATTTTAGATGAACCGATGACTGTGACACGATTAAAAATATTGCAACCTCTTTTGCTCCGAAATTTTGAGGGTCTTCCTCAAAATTCTTCCCCAGTTTACTAGGCCAGTTCCTCTGAAAGCTACACGTGATGATTGACGAAGATCAACTTCGGAATTTTAAGGGTCCTCCTCAAAATTCTGCCTCAGTTTCTAATGTCGGGGGAAATGAAAATTTTTATTGAATTATGACCGAACCCATAAGGCTGCCTACGTATCCCCTCTTAAACGGGAATCAGTTCAGGCGTTGTTCAAATTACATCATACATAAATTATAATGGTTACACATAGTATCACTTCATTGCATCTGAATTAATCGGCTTTGGCCAGACTTCTCTATCCATTTCTGCGAGTATGAGGGCTCCCCCGATCAGAACTCGGTGAACCATGTACGGACCTTGCCAATTAGGAGAAAACTTTCCTTTGTCTTCGTCTTGGTGCGGAAAAATCTTCTTCAGTACTAACTGCCCAGGCACGAATCGTCTTGGCTTGACTCTGTTGTTGAAGGCTCTTGTCATTCTGTTCTGATAAAGCTAACCATGGCAAACTGCATTCAATCTTTTTCCGTCTATAAGGGCTAATTGCTCATAGCGACTCTTTACCCATTCTGCATTTTCAAGTTCCGCTTCCCGTATAATTCTCAGGGAGGGAATCTCTACCTCGGCTGGGATGACTGCCTCGGTACCATAAACCTGCGTATAAGGAGTTGCCCTAGTTGATATGCGCACTATGGTACGGTATCCTAATAGAGCAAATGATAGCTTTTCGTGCCACTACTTGTGTTTTTCTATCATTTTCCTCAGTATCTTCTTGATGTTCTTATTGGCCGCTTCTACGGCTCCATTCATCTGAGGTCTATAGGCTGTAGAATTTTTGTGCTTAATCTTAAATGTCTCACACATTGCTTTCATCAGATCACTGTTGAGATTGGAACCATTGTCAGAGATGATTGACTCTGGGACGCCGAACCGGCAAATGATACGATCGCGAACAAACTCTGCCACAACCTTCTTGGTTACCACCTTATATGATGCTGCTTTAAAATATTTGGTTAAATAATCAATCGCTACTGGAATGAACCTGTGCCCGTTTGATGTGGCAGACTCGATAGGTCCAATGACATCCATCCCCCAAGCGGCGAACGACCATGGTGAGCTTGTTACATTGAGCTCGTTAGGAGGCACCTTTACTATGTCTGCATGGATCTGGCAACAATGGCATTTCCGAACATACTGGATGCAGTCTGTCTCCATAGTCATCCAGAAATAACCAGCTCGGAGTATTTTCTTGGCTAAGACGAAACCATTTATGTGCGGGCCACAGGTCCCTGCATGAACCTCCTCCAACAACCTGGATGCTTCCTTTGCCTCGACACACCTGAGTAGTCCCAAATCGGGAGTCCTCTTATATAGGATTCCTTCGCTGTGAAAGAAGTGATTGGATAACATCCGCAGTGTGCACTTTTGCATAGTGTTTGCAAGTTCTGGATACTCTCCCATTGACAGGTATTTCTTAATCTCATGCAACCATGGTTTTCCGTCTGCTTCTTCCTCGACATGAGCACAGTAAGCAGGTTGATCCTGGATTTTTATCGGGATAGGATCAACAAAGTTCTTATCTGGATGTTGAATCATGGATGACAGAGTGGCCAATGCATCAGCAAACTCATTCTGAACTTTGGGGACATGCCGGAATTCTGTCTTTGTAAACCTCTTCCTCAATTCTTTTACATGATGCAAGTATGGGAGTATCTTGGAATTCTTGATTGCCCACTCTTCTCGAACCAGATGTATGAGCAAGTCTGAATCCCCGACCACTAGTAACTCCTAAACATTCATATCAATGGCCAGCTTGAGCCCTAAGATACAGGTTTCGTACTTGGCCATGTTGTTGGTGCACGGGAACATGAGTTTGGCGGACACCAGATAATGCTGACCTGTTTCTGATACTAGGACTGCTCCTATGCCAACTCCTTTAAAGTTTGTTGCTATATCAAAAAACATTCTCCAGCCATCATAGAATTTTGCAATGTCTGCTCCTATGAAAGAGACCTCCTCATCGGGAAAATATGTCTTTAGAGGATCGTATTCTCTGCCCACGGGGTTTTCGGCAAGATGATCGGCTAGTGCTTGTCCTTTGATCGCTTTTTGAGTCACGTAGACAATATCAAACTCACTCAACAGAATTTGCCATTTGGCCAGCTTGCCCATGGGCATGGGTTTCTGGAAGATGTATTTCAGCGAATCCATCCTTGATATGAGATAAGTGGTATAGATACAGAATAATGCCTCAATTTCTGAGCTACCCAAGTCAGAGCACAACAGGTGCGTTCTAGCAGGGAATACCGGGCCTCGTACGAGGTAAACTTCTTGCTGAGATAGCAGATGGCTTGCTCCTTTCTCCCCATTTTATCATGTTATCCCAAAACACAACCAAATGCTCCATCCAGTACTGCAAGGTAGAGCAATAGCGGTCTACCCGGTTCGGGCGAAACCAGTTCTAGCGGCATTGATAGGTATTCCTTGATTATGTCGAAAGCCTTTTGGCAATCATCGGTCCATTTAGTGGCGGCGTCCTTCTTCATCATCTTAAAGATTGGTTCACAAATGAAGATGGACTGGGCTATGAGTCGGAAGATGTAGTTTAGTCTCCCCAATAAACTCATAACTACTTTCTTGTTCTTTGGAGGTGGTAATTCTTGAATGGCCTTGACCTGCGACGGGTCGAGTTCTATTCTCCTTCGACTTACGATGAACCCAAGAAATTTTCCAGCTGGAACTCGAAAGCGCGCTTGGCGGAATTTAGTTTTAGGTTATACCTTCTCTATCTGTTTAAGAACTTTCTTAAATCTCCTAGGTGGTCTGCGGCTTTCCTGGATTTGATGATGACATCATCTACATACACCTCGATCTCTTTATGTATTATGTCATGGAAAATAGTAGTCATGTCCCTCATATAGGTGGCCCCAACATTCTTTAATTCAAATGACATCATCTTGTAACAATACATTCCCCACGGCGTAGTGAAATCCATTTTCTCCGCATCTTCTTCGTCCATCCATATCTGATGATACCCAGCAAGAAAATCGACAAATGACTGCAACTCGTGCTTGGTGTAGTTTTCAATCAGGATGTGTATGCTCAGCAAGGGGAAGTTGTCTTTTGGACTGACCCGGTTGAGGTCCCGGTAGTTGACACAGACTCTGACCTTCCAGTCCTTCTTCGGCACTGGCAGAATGTTGGCTAACCATGTTGGATACTCCACTACCTTGAGGACCTTGGCTTTGACTTGTTTGGTAACTTCTTCTTTGATTTTCAAACTCATGTCTGGCTTGAACTTACTGAGTTTCTGCTTTACCGGTGGACACGCCGGATTCGTTGGTAGTTTGCGAGCTACAATAGATGTACTTAGACCATTCATATCATCGTATGACCATCAAATATGTCCTCATATTCTTTTAAGAACTCCGTGTACTCTTCCTTTTCTTACGGTGACAAGTGAACACTGATGCGTGTTTCCTTGACATTCTCTATATTCCCCAAGTTGATAACCTCAGTTTCGTCGAAGTTAGACTTAGGTCTATTCTTAAAATCCTTAATATCTTTAACGACATCTTCTGGCATCTCATCCTCTTCTGAGTCTATGTCTGTTTGTCGTGTTATCTCGTCGCATGTCACATTCATCGGTTCATCAAGATAAGTAATAATAATGTCGTGTAAAGTAAAGTAAATGGCAGAAAAAGAATTAATAAGATTGAGATTTATATAAAAACTGAAATGCTTCGATAAATGCCAAAAAAATGTTTTGAACATCAGAGCTATTAAAATTTAAATATAATACTGAAGAGAAATCAACTAATGAAAAAGTAAAAGATAATGCATAATGCTTTGTTCAGCCTTGCTACCCCGAAGCTCTCTGGGCCCTGGTGGTTCTGATGGACCAATTGTTGAGGCGCTCTCCTTGGTTCACTACCTGTATGGAAGGGCCTTCCTCCCCTTCCTCCTCGAGAATGACGTAACAATCCATATTGTCATATTCCAAGAACAGGTTCTTTATTGCTGCTAACGCTTCATCTTCCTCTGACCTATATATGATGTCGGCCGGCTGGAAAGTCTGTTCCAGGCGGGGTATCGGGTGCTCCAGCGGATAATAAGGGCCATGCCATGGTGGCAACCAGTTCCTGAATTCCTGCCAAGTATATCCATACCCTAACTCGAAAGTGATGTCGTGCTTCTTCAGTTTGATAGGCTTGGCGATTCCCTGAAGGTTCTTGCCGAGCCCTTTGCCAGGTTCATACCCGCTCCGATTCAGTATACTTTCTATCTTGTTATCCCACTACTTATCTTTGTCCACGGCATTAACTCGCTCAATGTGGTGGTAAGTTTCTCCTCCTAGCTTCCTTTTTCCTTCAATTGTTGGGATGGTTTGGCGACTGTATATGGGGTTACTCCCGTCACCATGAATAATCACCTCTTGGTGATTCCACTCGAACTTCAATGCCTGGTGCAGGTTTGATGCTACAGCTCCGGCGACGTGGATCCATTGTCGTCCCAATAGTAAGTTGTAGGATGCTGGGATCTCTATTACTTGAAAATCAACATCGAACCAAGTTGGCCCCATTTGTAGACATAAACTGATTTCCTTAATAGTGGACCTTTGGGAACCATCAAAAGCTTTGACATTGATAGCCCCATCCTTGATTTCATGTAGACTCTTCCCCAATGTTCCGAGGGTCACCAATGGACAAATGTTGAGGCTGGATCCTCCGTCAATCAAAGTCCTGGTGATGAAATAGTCTTCACATTGCATAGTAATATGTAACACTTTGTTGTGTCCTAAACCTTCAGGGGGCAACTCATCCTCGTGGAAAGTGATCTTATGACTCTCTAATATCTGCCCGACCATATTTGCCATCTCTCCTCCAGTTATATTGCTGGGTACGTATGCCTTGCTCAGTATATTCATTAGGGCATTCTTGTGCGCCTCGGAGCTCTGCACCAGAGCTAGAATGGAGATCTGCGCTGGTGTTTTATTTAATTGATCAACAACTGAGTATTCTTTTGCCTGTATATTCCGCCAGAGATCATCAGGTCCAGTTTCAATAGGCCGTCCAGAGGCCTGCTTACTTGATTCAAATAAGTGCCCCGGAGTATAAATTCTGCCAGTCCTGGTCATACCGTATGCTGCGATTGCTTCTCCAGACTTAGTTTTTCCCTTCCTTCTTGCCTCGGCAGTGTAATCCCAAGGAATGGCCTGTGTCTGGAATGGCGTTACTGCTCACATCGCTATAGAAATGGGCACTCTCATTTTGGGTGGAAACACAACAACTTCAAATGGTACCTTTGGAGACCCAAACTCCGCCTCAATCGGCTCTCTGATCCTTTTGGATGACAGTGTTTCAAACTCGAGAGACACATACACGTTTACTTCAGCATCCCCAAAGGGCTGGATTTGGACTACAATTGGATTCAATATGACGGTTGGTTTCTTGGGCTTGTCACCTTCGGTAATTAATCTAATTGACCCCTTGGGGTCCCAATCATCTTCTACCTCGATCATGTGCACACCACCACCCTTATGATCAGGCAAAGGATTGTTTCGAACATTAGTAGTAGATTCTTTGGCCACGATGATTTTGTTGTCAATTAGAGCTTGATTTTGTCTTTCAGAGATCGACACTCATCAATGGTATGCCCTTTCATGCCGGAATGGCAGGGATTGGGGTGATGTAATTGACTGCTTTGAGTCTTTCATATAATTGGTCGATTGGTTCAGCGATGGCAGTGTATTGTTTGGGAGGTCTACGGTCAAAGTTAGGGCGTGGCCTGGGGAAGTTTTGGCGGGCGGGAGGTAATTGGTAGTGAGTATTATAGGCTTGGTAGACGGGTGCAGGTTAGGATTATTTTGGTAAGGTAGGAGATGATTGGTAAGCAGGTAGTGGAATTTGGTAAGAGGGCGGAAGTGCTTGGTAATAGGGAATAGGCTAGAATGTGACTACGGGTACCTGGTAGGCTTGGTATTTTATCGGGGACTTGGTTCTTTATGCGACCATCATGTCACTCATGTCCTTTTTCTTGGATGTGCCACCAAATTGTAGGGCTTTGTTGGTGGCCTGCAGTGCCTCAAAATTAGTGACCATACCGCTCTTAATGCCTTCCTCAATCCTTTCTCCTAGCTTGATGATATCGGAGAATTTATGGCCCTCTATCAACATTAACCTCTCATGATACTGTGGATCCTGAGCTCAGACAAAAAATCGGTTCATCTAATCTTCCTCTAAGGCCAGCCTGACCTTAGCAGCCTCGGATCTCTATCGAGTAGCATACTCGCGGAATGTCTAAGTGGGTTTCTTTTTCAGATTCTGGATGTAGAAAATATCTGGTGCATTTTCTATATTGAACCTAAACCTGTCCATAAAATCGGACGCCATTCTAACCCAGCTCGTCCACTTCTTAGGATCTTGGCTAATGTACCAAGATAGCGCATCGCCTTTCAAACTTCTCATGAAGAGTTTCATGCGGATCTTCTCATCTCTTTATACGCCGACCAACTTATCACAGTATGTCCCCAAATGGACTCTAGGATCCCCCGAGCCATCAAACATTTGGCACTTTGGAGGTTTGTACCCCTCCAAGAGTTCAACGTCTGGCTGAATGCAAAGATCCTCATAATTTAGCCCTTCAATGTCTTTTCTTCCTTCGATGCCCTGGATTCGGCTAGTCAATTTCTTGAGCTCGGCTGCTAGGTTCTTGATGAGAGAGTATTTGTCATTAGACTCCGGTGTGTTTGTAATGGGTTGAGTGTATTGTGGCATGGTTTCCACATATATGGGAGTGTGGTGGGGATGATCATTTGATGGTTCAGGGATGAGGAGTGGAGCGTTGTTGTGACATGTGTTGCAATTTTGATGAGTAGCGAGTTGTTTCTGTGGTTTCAGGATGTTCTGTGGAGGTACAGGGTGTTGAGCATTGGGAAAGTTGATGTCTGGAGTAGTGAGGGAGAATGACAGACTTGCCAAGTTCCGAACTTGGTCTAGTTCTTCTTGAAATTTCAGTAATTTTTGTTCGAGCTGAGCGGTGCTTTCTCTGGATACCTGAACACCCTGAGGAACCTCTACCCTTTCAGATGTTGTTCACGTTCTCCATTTTTGCTTTGTTCTTGCTTTTGATAGGACTTGGAGGAGGAGGAGGTGAAGGGGCCTTAGATCTTGTGGAGTAGGAAGACGATGCTAGAATGCACGAACTAACCTTTTGGGGAGGGGAATAATAAAAAATAAAAGTAAAAACAAAAAAGGTAACAAGTTAGTATAGATTCTAAGAAAAATATTGCAATATTAAACACATAGTATAAGAATATAAATCGTGCCCTAGATTGGGTGCCTCGTTGTGCCCGAGGTAGGGTCTAGCGACAAGTTGATTTGGAGAACTTATAATGCTAAATGCCTCATTTTATTTATAAAAATCAGACGAATCCCAAAACGGCACTAAAATTGCATAAAGTAAAATATCACTAATGGCCATTGGCCTTATTACATTTCAAAGTGAAAAAGAAAAGAAACTCCTAACTATTTGGTCCCAGAAGGACCTTCCCCAGACTTGGCATCTTTGGCTCCATCGAACAGCGTCACCAGCTCATGCAATCATAGCAGCAGATAAGCTCTAGCCAAATGTCCTCCTTCATTTCCCTCGGCATTTTGGCAATTCTCGATCCTTTGGATCAGGCTGGATTTCCAAAAAAAGAGGCAGATTCCCCAAATATTTGCGGACGAGAGTATGGTCACTGGAGTGAAGGTCCTCCCACCATCTTAACAACCTTGGGTGAATATTGGTTACCATGCCGAATCTGGGGATTTCGTGCCTCATTTCCTGCAAAACAAAGTGATAGTCCCTCATCCCCGTCGGACTCGACTATTTAAATCAATAATTGGCAAAAACAGCAATTAGTCCTCCAAATGAATGCATAGAGTATGGTGTTGTCCGTTTGGGTTCCAGGGGAACCCAATGGACTTTGGATAAGGCTATCTTAAAGAGTCATTATGTGGACAACATAACTGACTCGACTAGGTTTGATAGTGATGCATGAATAGTTAAACAGAATAAGGTTTCTATGAGGTGCTAGACCGGTACCCTTGAGCGGACAACTCAAGAGGGAAAGGCACGTAACCATCGACTGCACCACCGATCGACTAGTTTTACCGCAAATACGCCTTTGCCAAAATTTAGGGGGTAATAATATTGGAAGAGCGCAAGAACTCATCAACCGTTGCTATGGTATTTGTTTGGCATGAGTGGAATATGACGTTGAAGATGCAATTACAAGAATGAAATAAATTGTCACGTATTTTCACATTCATAATGATTACAACAATTGCTCAGAAATTACAACGGTATTGAAGGAAAGCAGTAAATAAAAGCGTTAAAGAAAAAGAAACAAAAAGACAAGTCAGTTTCGAATAAAGGTAATAAACAAAGTAATAAAGAAAAAAGTAAAGTCATATATAACATGCAGTGGTATAAGCCTACAGAATCCCCAGCAGAGTCGCCATGCTGTCGACGCCCCCTTTTTTTCTCTCTCTCCGTAGAGAGCGAGATCGGGTTTATGACATTTGGGAGGACAACTCTATTCCCATTTGGGAATTGGGTTTCTGGAATTGAACCAGTCGCCACCAAATGATTAAGTGCATTAGGACACTAAGGGTTTTGAATTTTGAAGACAAGAGTTCGGGCAAGGGCTAGACATTATCTCGAGGGAAAGGTGTTAGGCACCCCTGAAGATCCACTAGTGTGGTTCCCGGCCATGCTACAATTGTGACTTTAAATGCAAACAACAAGTAGGCAAATAAGAATTACAAATACAAAGAGGGATTTTCACATAATGGTTGCAAGGGATTAAGGAAGTCAAAGAGACTGAATTTTGATAGAGGAAGCAGTTTTAAAAAAAATTTGAATAAAGGAGTAAAAAGAGAAATTTTTACATAGTTGCTGCAAGTTAAAAGCAGTTTAAAAGCTGGACTTTGGCAAAATAAAATGGACAAATAAGTGAAGGGGTCCTCTTATACATAATATTGATCAACCTACACAACACCCGGTAACCGTTTATACACCTGCTATTATCGCGTGGTCATCATATCCATATCTACCCTTTCCCACCCCGTTAAGGTATTAAGCGCGAAATGGTGTCGTTACCTATAACATGCTATTACCCGTCTCAATCCTACCAGTCATGGAGGCTTTTAGGACTACTAATCCTAAAGGGAGGAAGCTTGGCTTTTAGAGGTTTAGAAAGGATAAAATTCTAGGGCGCCAATCAAAACACATAATGCAATTAATGGGGAGGTAAAACAATTAAAGGCTCAAGTAGGCCTCCTCAAATCATTTAAATCATGTAGTTTAGCACGTCTTGCATATACTGATTAGGTCGAAATTAGACTTAAGCATTAAGCAGACTAGTTCAACCCATATTTTAAGACAAGAAATCCGCATTAGGCTCGCCTGGTTGTAACTTATCGAAGATTGATGCAGTTAGTTAACTACCTACTGGCTTGCCTAAGTGAAACTTATAGACATGATATCTAACGATGTGGATGTATACTGATTTTAAACAAGGGTTACTGATTTTAGAAACAAATTAATTCTGCAGATATTAACGACATTACTACTGATTTTAGACTTGTAGATGAAATAGACGAATCAGATTCAAACGGCTGCTCCTATAGGCAAGATTTCTAAGCGTTATTGATTTTAAAACGATTATTGGGATGCAAGAATCCTATAGGCATGGTATCTAAGATGCAACTTGTTATTATTTTAACCTATAGACTATTTGCCTAATGACATATGTGTATGTAGAATCTTAAAGACACGGTCTCTATATGCAGAATTCTCATGAGCAAGATATCTATATGATATACAGAGTTCTTATAAGCATGGATTCTACATATGACAGTGCAGAATTCCTATGAGCGTGATTTCTATATATAAAAGTGCAGAATTCCTATGAGCATGACTTCTATATATGAAACTGCAGAATTCCTATGAGCATGGTCTCTAGATATGAAAGTGCAGAAATTCAAAGAAAACTCCTATAGGCAGGATATCTACCCTTAAGCATACATAAATAACCCTCCCCCTTTTACTAAAACCCCATAAGTTATTACAAATTTATTACAGACCAAATGAATCAAACAGAAAATATAATTACATCAGAGCATTTAAAACTACATCCAAGGAGCCTAATTCAGACCCAAGGTCTAACAATATGATATGAACCAACTGCCAGGGTCAGGTTCCAAAGCCTTTCTCTTATCTGGAGTGTGTTAAAGTTCCAAGGAGTTTCAAGAACTTCAGGTAATGCTTACACCCAAATATCATTACAGAACTGAATTAAAGTGTAGTGTGGAAGGGCCATCCCTCCAATGTCCAAGTTCAAAGGGAACTCAGGGTCCCAAGGCAAGGCTCATTGGAGGGGCAGAACTTAGAATCTAGGAACAAGTGTAAGTGCAATAGAGGGAGTTAAGGGATGCCAAGGTAGGCTGGTGGTCATGCCCAGCAACATAGAATGCTGGCACACCCCTGACCAGCCTACTAGCCAAACATTGGAGAGTTAGGACCTATTGAAGGTCAAGCCATGGCCCGGGCAGTAATTACGATACTATCAGGACAAGGCTTTAACTCAGCACATAGAAGGGATTAGGGGTAGGGATTCATATGGGAACAGAAGCAAAGAAGGAAAAATTCTTAGCATAAGTTACAGAACATGAACAACAAACCACACAAAAGAATGAAACTACATAATAAACACATAAGGATGAGGAAAAAGTTTAAATAAAAGACATACCAGTTTCAGCAAGAGACAAGCAAAAGAGAGCAAAAGTCTTACAAAGAAGCCACAATACAAACAGCAAGAGAGGATACTTTGTGTATGAGTGTGAGTTTAGAAAAGACTCGAGTGTTGGTTCTCCTTTTTTCAATGAAAAAGCAGGTATGTATAGTATGAGGAACAGGCAGAAAATAAGGTAAGGAAACAATTAAGGAACTGAATATCAATTAAGAATCAAGACTTCCTTTAATTAAGGAATTCAGATTCAAACGGTAAAAACTAATTAAGGAAAGAAATCAAATAAACAACTTGTGCAAAGTAGGCCATTAGGGGTAAATACATAGGGGTTTTAATTAAGGGAAAAAATTTAAAATACATGGTGAACACAAATAAGCTAAGGATCCATCAGTATATAGTAAATCAAGGAGGTCAAAGATTTTTGTAAGTATTGGTCCATGAATGAACTAAATCAGAAAAACTAAAGAAAACTGTTACTCAAATCGAGTAATAGGGAAGTCAGCAAACATGTAAAGGAACCAATCAAACTTATACAAAGGAAGTATGAAATCAATCACAATTGACAGCCATTTAGAAGGGAAGTTCAACACATATAAAAAATACACAAGTAACAGGCATGGGAGGCTGAATTTAGGCCAAAGTGAAAGTGTCATGCAATTGCAAAATAAGTAAGTAGTAGACTATAAGAATATGGTAGTCATCTCAGAGAAGAGGGAATATCAAATAGCATGCAAAAGGCCAAGTGAAAAGGTCTTATAAAGTTTAGCAAGAGGTTAGAATCGTATGAAGAAACAAAATTGAAGCAATGATTTTGAAACTTAGTGAAGCAGTAGAGTAAACAACTTCAGGAACCCAAATAGGTCCAAAAGATTAGGGTTTTGAAATCAAGCAAGTTCAGAGATAAAGCACAGGTAAATCACATAGCAAGTAGCCTTAAAAACTCGAATGAACCCCAAATTCTAGGGTTTTTACTATTAATCGAATCTAGAGATGAAAACAAGTAAGTCAGGAAAAAAAAATATTAACGGCATAAGTGTAGAAATCATAAAGGAACACGTACTTCCCAGTAGAAGAAACTTATGAATAACATAATAAAAGATCAATCATGCAAAAAATACAGGAGAAGAACTCTTAAGAACAAGGTAGAAGAAACACAGTAGAAGAAACACATAAGGATCATAGAAGAGACATAGTAGTAGAAACATATAAGAATAATAGTAGAGCATGTTAAAAGTCAAAGAAACCTTAAATAAGAGACGGTGAAAGGTTTAAATAAGAATCACAGTAGAGCAAAGTTTTGAAAGAACCTTCTGAGAAAACGTTTGAGACCTTAAGATAAACACAGATCTAGAGAACTAAGAAGAACCTCAAAAGGTTAGGGTTTCAGAAGAAACCTAGAGGTGAGAAAGGCTTGGAAAACTCGTGGATCTAAGCCGGAGAAGTTAGACTCAGGCTCGAACGACCATGATAAGCCGAAGTAAAGCCGGAGACGACCATGGAACTCTGAATCAAATGAAACCTGGGTATAATTCTTCAAGGTCAGGCCTTGAACCTTCATAAAACCGGTGTATAAGAGCACCAGGGGGTGATTGTAAGATCCCCACAGCTTTGGTGGCCATAGATTTCGGTGGATCTCCGGTCTAAGACGGCAAGAGGCGGCTAGGGTTTGAGAACCCTCGAGAGAGTTTGAGAGAGTGGAGAGTTTCAGAGGTGGAGGTTGGTGAGAAATGAGGTTGGGTAAAGGGGTCGTTTGAATTAAAAAAGGAAGGGGATGAGGGAAGCCGTTGATCTACAAGATCAACGGCTGGGATTAAATGGGTTAAATGGGGACCGAGTTTGGGTATGATAGGACAGGGTATGGATCAGGTTATAATAAAATTGGGTCGTTTTACTAGGGGTGTGATTGGGGGTTAAATTGAGGCTACAATTGCAATTGAAATGTCTATGTATTAAATAACCAATTTCTTCCTTTAATTTATATAAAAATAGTTAAAATGATTTTAAAACAAATTAAAAGTGATGAACTAATTAATAATATATAAACATTAATCTAAAAATACTGGAAATAATTTTATAATTGTAAAATGCCATTAATCGTAATATAGGCTATAATTGCAATTTTATGCAATTTTAGTTTAAAAATATCAAATAAGTATGCAAAAATCACATTTATTATATTTTGGTGTAAATATGAGGATGGAAGTAAATTATACACAAAAATAGTAATTTTAAGAATAATTATGGGATTTTGTACTACTAAAATAGACAATAAATTGATTTTGCAAATCATAGAAAATTAGGGAAAAACACCAAAACTCTTGGGCATGCTTATGTATGCATACACATACTATTTTGAGAATATTTTGAGTTTATAAAATATACAGGAAAAAATTGGGTATCAATAACGGTTAGATTTGAATTTCCAAATGAGCCAGTTATTGAATGTAAGGGGGATGATGTGGTGCCGAAGAGTAGGTTTATTTCTTACCTTAAGTCCACCAAGATGATCAACAAGGGGTGTATTTACCATTTAGTATGGGTTACAGATACCGACTCTGAGGCACCTATACTTGAGTTTGTACTAGTTATGAATGACTTTCTGGAGGTATTTTCGGATAATCTCCCAGGGATCCCACAAGATAGTGAGACTGATTTTGGGATTGATGTGATGCAGGCACGCAACCTATATCCATTCCGCCCTACAGAATGAAACTGGCATAATTGAAGGAACTAAAGGAGCAGTTGATGGACTTGTTAGAAAAGGGCTTCATCCGGCCGAGTGTTTCGCCTTGGGGCATACCGATTCTCTTTGTAAGAAAGAAAAATGGGTCACTGAGAATGTATATTGACTATCAGTAGCTCAGCAAGGTCACAATCAAGAATAAGTACCCACTGCCAAGGATAGATGACTTGTTTGACCAATTGCAGGGTGCTAAGTACTTCTCCAAGATTGATTTAAGATTCAGGTATCACCAACTGAATATCAGGGAGCAGAATATTCTAAAAATAGCATTCAGGACCCTGTATAGGAACTTCGAATTTCTGGTAAAGTCCTTTGGGCTAACAAATACCCGGTAGATTTCATGGATCTTATAAATTTAGTATTCAAGCCTTTTCTTAACTCCTTTGTGATAGTGTTCATTGACAATATTCTGGTATATTCATGTAGAAGAGGACCATGCCGATCATCTTAGGACAGTTTTGCAGACCCTGTATCAGCACTAGTTGTATACAATGTTTTCGAAATAAGAATTTTGGCTTGAATCTATCACATTCTTGGATCATGTTTTCTCTAGAGAATGAATTAAGGTTGATCCTCAGAAGATTTCAGCGGTGAAGAATTATAGAGGTTCGCAGTTTCTTGGGCTTAGCTGGATATTACAAGAAGTTTGTGGAGGGGTTCTCTACTCATTGCCTTTTTGTTGACTAAATTGACACATAAGGAGGTTTTGTTCCAGCGGTCAGATGTTTGTGAAAGGAGCTTCCAGGAGTTGAAATCAAGATTGACTACGGCACCGGTGTTGACCGTACAAGAGAGTACAAATGGGTTTGTGGTATATTGTGTTGCTTTAAGAATCGGAGTTGGGTGTGTATTAATGCAACATGGAAAGATGATAGCTTATGGTTCTAGGAAACTTAAGAATCATGAAAAGAACAACTAACATATGACATAGAGCTTACGATGGTGGTATTTGCATTGAAGATTTGGCGTCATTATCTGTATGGGGTCCATGTGGATATATTTACGAACCATAAGTGCTTTCAATACATTTTCAAATAGAAGTAATTGAATCTGAGGTAGAGAAGTTGGCTTGTGTTACTCAAGGATTCTGGCATCAATATTCTGTATCATCCGGGGAAGGCTAATGTTGTAGTGGATGCTCTTAGTCGTAAATCTATGGGTAGTTTGGCTCACTTGGAGGCATATCAAAGGATGTTGGCCAAGGTGCTTCATTGGTTGGATAGTTTGGGAGTTCGTCTTACGGATTCTAGTAAAGGAGGAGTGATTGTGAAAAATAAGGCCGAATCATTGCTTGTTGTGGAAGTCAAGGAAGAAGGGGATTCATAAACATTGTTGGATTCATACAACGACCCATTGTTTGTATAATTGAAGAAGGGGATTCATAAACATAAGACCATGGCCTTTTCTCTTATCATGGATGATGGTACACTAAGGTACCAAGGGTAACTTTGTATTTTAAATGTAGCTGGTCTCCGGGAAAGAATCATGACCAAGGCTCACACTTCTAGGTATTTCGTGCGCCTGGGCTCCACAAAGATGTACCATGAACTTAAGGAAGTATACTGATGGAATGATATGAAGATGAATGTAGCGGACTTTGTGGAAAGATGTCAAAATTGTCAGCAAGTGAATGTCGAACACCAATGGTCTAGTGGGCTGATTCAGAACATAGAAATTCCGATGTGGAATTGGGAGATGATCAATATGGACTTTGTGGTATGACTACCTACACTCCTATTAAGTTTGATTCGATTTGGGTGATTATGGATTGAGTCACGAAATTAGCATATTTCTTACCTGTTAAGGTTACCGACACAACTGAACAATATGCTCAGTTGTGTATCAAGGAAATAGTCAGGCTGTATGACACTCCAATTTCCATCATTTCAAGGTTTGGGTACTCAGTTAAATCGTACTACAAATTTCCATCTACAGACCAATGGGCAAGTAGAGCGGTCTATTCAAATGCTTGAGGATATGTTGTATGCTTGTGTTCTTGGCTTCAAGGCTAGCTGGGATGATTATATGATGCTCATGGAATTTGCCTACAATAATAGTTATCATGCTAGCATTCAGATGGAACCGTTCGAGGTTCTATATGGTAGGAGGTGTATATCTCCTATTGGATGGTTCGAGATTGGGGAAGCAGAGTTGATAGGGCCAGAAATCGTGCATCAGGCTATGGAGAAGGTTGAGATCATTATGGAATTGTTGAAAACTACCCAGAGTCGTCAAAAGTCCTATTCAGATATACGTCGTAGGTATTTGGAGTTCCATAAGGATGATTGGGTATTCTTGAAGGTTTCCCCCATGAAGGGGGTAATGCGGTTTGGTAGGAAAGGAAAATTGATTCCAAGGTATGTCGGACCGTACAGAATCATTCAGAGGATTGGCCAGGTGGCTTACAGGATAAAATTACCCCCAGATATGTCTATAGTGCACCCGGTGTTTCATGCGTCCATGTTGAAGAAGGTGGTTGAAGATCCATCGCTTATTGTTCCGGTTGAGATGAAGGACTGACTTATTAAGCAATTCCAATTCCCATTCTTGATAGGCAGGTCCAGAAGTTTAGAAATAAAGACTTTGCCTCCGTGAAAGAGCTGTGGTGAAACCAACAGGTTAAAAAGGCCACCTGGGAGGCCGAGTAAGAGATGAATAAGAAGTACCCTAACTTATTTGAATATCTATGTAGTTATATCCATGATGTTAAGAGCCAACTTTCTAATAATTACGTTCCCCCTGTACAACTTATGTTAAGCATACTCCCTCTTGGTAATGTAATGTTTATGGCGTTGTCGCCAGTGTTGTTTCCATATTGTTTTACATTGCTGTGTTGTGGTTATGTTGCTAGGATTTGTTTGTGGGATTCTTTGACATGGGGATAGACCCAGTTACAGGGGAAACTCTGCCAAATTTTTTGAAAATTTAGGGAGTTAGTCAAAAATAAAATAAAATTGGGGGTTGTTGGTGAACCACAATGGATGCTAATGGCGGATTTTGACCCTCATTCGAGGATGCATGATCCTAATCGAGGGAGGATGTAATGCCCCATAAAATTTTACCTAAAACTCGAGTTTTTTTTGTATCAAGGTAGACTTATGTCTTGATGATTGTAGATATTCTTCGCAACGAGCTTGCCCGTCGTAGTACTGACTTTTTGGGTTGAACAGGGTGTTGGGGAGTTGAAGAAAAGTTTTGGCAGTGCAAGGCATTTCTGAGATCCAATTTGTGATTGCAAAAATGATCTGCGAATCGCAAATCTGCCGCGAAATGAAGTAGAAACTTGAGCCAATTTTAGGACCATTATGCGGCCACATAATCATTTCACGGGCCGTACAATCCATCGCAGATCCAACACAAAAATTTCTGGAGGGGAGTTTTACGGCACATTATGTAACCACAGAATTTGTCTACGGACCGCAGAACTATCGCAGAGTGAAGCAAAAATGCCCACTTTTGGAGGTCCATTATGTGGTCCATTTTACGCACCGCAGAAGTGTTATGCGGTCACATATGCGACCGTAGATCTGCATCGGGGCTTCATTTTTCTAATTTTTTAACCCAACTCTATTTTGTTATATAGTCATTGAAGACCATTTGTAAGGTAAAAGTCTGATATCTTGAGAGTGGGGAAGTGCTCTAGATTGAAAGGGGGTACCTAAACTCATTGTTTCTCAATTCTTGCACAAGGCATGGACAATTAGCAAGGAAAACCTCACTAGGCTTTCATCCTAAAGGTAAAATTCTACTCCCTAACCCCCAATTTTGGGATTTAATTGAAAATAGGTAAATATAAAAGCAATTCTTGGGTGTGGGAGTAGTCCATTACTCATGCATGTACTATAAAGGGTTAGGGGAAGATTGTTAAGCTAAATTGGATAGACTTTGGGTAGTAGGATGAAGGAATCCACCATGGGAGGACCTTGAAATCATAATGCCCACCTAGTGTTTGATAAAATGCTCAAATGAGCTGGAAATATGAACTCCTTCCTAATTTGTGTTCAATTTTACCACATCTCTAAATAGATCAAATTTGCTAGGATTTCCAAAACTGTGTAGTGAATTAATAAAAGCTTAAAGCAAGGTATGTTGGCTAAACTCCTCTTTGAGAATCGAACCACTCAATGGCCTTGTAAGTCTCATGTTGCTCATTATAAATTGATTATTTCGAGTACGCCTTGTGTCAAAAGATTTATGCGTCCAATGTGTATTCCAAATGTTCTTGTTATGTTGAGTTACTATTTTAGAATGTGATTTAAGTATGGGCTATGTGTTAATAAGTTATGACTTAAAAATGTGATTCTAATGAAAGTTATCATGTCGAATTATGTAAGAAATCACATGTGCCTAAGAACCTTAATTTCTCAAATGTGTAATTAAAGTCTTGAATAGAAATGTTTGTTGTTGACAATCCATTATGATGTTTGAAAGTGAAATAGTAAGCATGAAATATAAATTACGGCTAACGTGCCAAGAACGACATTAAAAATATAGCTGCTAGTGCCCGTAAAATGGAAAGATGTGTAAAAGATTATGAATGGGGTATGAAATCCTTTGGATAATAAATGCTTTGGGAATATCGTTTAGTCACCAATAAGGGTAGGTCAAAATAACCTAACCCCGAAACAACACGTGCCGATGTACAAGTGATTGGGGGGTAAATCCCTGTATTAACGTTATGAGGTCGTTTCCCCTTATATGGGATGAGAATGATGTGTTGAGATGTTTCCCCTTGAATGGTATGAGATTATTTCTAGAGATATGTGATGTCATGTCAACCCACAAGGGATTGTGGTGAGACGGCTTATCCGATCGGGCGGAGATTAGATGTCATGCCACGCATATAGCGGTTTTGTGAGTGGGTGTCTCGGGGTGAGATGACTTAGCCGGATCAGGCTGAGAACAGACTCCCTGCTAAAAATACGGTGGTGTATCAGTGCTAAAGATTCTCTAACTTAAAAATATTAAAACTTGCTTGAAATTTTCCTTTTCCCCTAGCTTGACACCTTGATGCTGTTTGAATCTCTTAATGATTTCATGTTTCCTTCTCCGGTTACTGTTATTTGTTCTAATGAGCGGATGTTTAGTTTTACATACTAGTACTCTTTCATATGTACTAATGTCCCTTTTGCCTGGGACATTGCATATTTAATAGATACAAGTGGTTCTATAGTAGGTGGTATTGATCATTGATAGCAGCACACCATCTCATTAGCTGACTTGGTGAGCCCCACTTCATTTCGGGGTCCTATATCTCTTGTCCTTTGTACACAACATTTTGAGGTATAATGGGGTCCTTGTTGCCGGCATGTCTTAGCACTCTTTTATTTTTGTTAGAGGCTTCGTAGACATAGTGTGTTGTATCTTGTTTTCGAAAGTTTAAACTAAAAATGTTGTAATCGTATAGTTTGTTCCACTTTAACTATGATTGTATAGTGTACAATTATGGAGACTTGTTAATGATGTTCCTTATGGTAATGAACCGGTGTTGTACACATGACCTCTCACCATCTAATTAATGAAATGTATTCTTCTCTTTCTTCATGGGTGAGTTGAGTAGACGGCATTGTGCAGGCTTGCTCGACTGGGATAACTTTGTTGATAACCAGTCGCGCTCCCCGAGGTTAGGGCATGACACATAATTCCCACAGCCCCATTTCCTTCTGATTAGTAATAGTATTAGGGGTGGGGAAATTGGTTGAGTATAGTCGTGTTTGTTGTTGAAAAATATTTGGGAAAATTTGAGTATCTAATTTTTTTAAAGAAGCATGACTTCTCTTTGCTTGTTAAATGTTCGATAATTTGTCCAAAGAATTTTGGTTGCGATCTGCCTTAAAATCAAGTTTGATCGAGACGAATAATCATATAGTGCACTAATTTAGAAGTCTTGAGTATAAATTGTGTGTTAAAATCATGTTTAGAAAGTGAAAGAAATCAACAGTTGATGGGTTTGAAACCCCTGATGAACACTGCAGAAACGGGAAAAGTGTCGCAGATGCGACCTTGTACCTGCGATGTATATTTCGAAGGTACAATTTTTGGTTAGCAGTCACTGTTCGCAGAAGCGCATGAAATTCCGTAGAATCGGTACCGCACCTGCAATGAATTTTCCGTAGTTGCGGTAACTAGGTAATTTTGGCAAAAACAATGGCTCTGCAATTATGGCTTGCTGCGCCGATTTGGCTTGATTCTTTGGCCTAATTACATTGTTTTGAATTGCTTAACATGATTATAATTCCCGAATAACTTGGTTTTGATTTTTTCGGTACTTTAAGCTTCAAAAATATAACCAAACAAAAATGAAAATGCGGCACTTAATCGTAAAACTGAGGAGGAGGTTGTGGAGGAACAATTTGACACTGATCGTGTGAGGACGTGATTTTTGCCTCACATGAATTACTCCTAAAAAATCAAAACAAAAATTGTCTGTTTTATTGTGTGCATTTTTGTGAATTTTTTGTGATATTTTTGGTAATTGCTTGCGTTTGTATGTGCGTGATTATGTGTGTTTAAATTAATGAAAATACAAAAATATGTCGCATTTGCATGTAGGATTTAATTCTACAATTGTGAGTAATTAAGTGTGCTTTACAAAAACAAAAAAATCAAAAATAATGTACTTTGCATTCTCGGCATTTAATGTCTAAATTGTATGAGCTTACTTTTAATTGGTGTTTAATATTGTGTCATAATAATTATTAGGAATTAATTAGCATTTTAATTAATTTTTGATTTTATTAAATTAGAATTTTGGTCTTATTAATTAGAGAAAATGAAGAAAAGAACAAAAATAGGAAGAAAACAGGACTGGCCGTTTTAATTGACCAAAAATCAGGCCCAAAACAAGGCATTTACCCGGTCCAAACATGCCTGGTCTCTCACATAACTCAGACGACGTCGTATAGGCATCTCAGATCTGGACCGTTAGATCTGTTCAGATCTAACGGTCCAGTTCAGCTCCCAACCAAATTCAAACGACGTTGTTTCAGTTGTTTAATCTGAATCGTCCATCTTCCTAGATCTAACAGTCTCCAGTGTCCCCCATAACCCGATCCATTTTACCCGGGTCAACCCAGTCTCTTAATGAGACCAAACAACACCATTTAATTTAAGTGAATTGATCCAGACCATTGATCTCAATTGATCAAACGGCCAGGATCAAATCCCCTCCCCCGTATATAAGCCCAACCTCTCATCCCATGCCCCCTAAGCCAGACCCCCCCTTCACTTCATCGTCTCTCTCACATACGAACAGAACCCTACCATCTACCACCGTGCTCCGCCCACCGGAAATCGCCTCACGGCGGTTCTGGTGGGCCAAATGACTCCATTTTTACACCACGAACTCCTCTCAACATCCCCTTTCCAACCATCGTCATGAATTACCTCGAAACCTAGCCATGTTCTTCTAATCTTCAATCGAAAAATAGCCAGAAACCTCCATCTTCTCTGATGGCCACCAAACTTACACCCTTAGACCACCTGACCACCCTGGTTCTAAATCCGTTAACCATTGGCCTCGAATCAACCTGGAACTCCTCGAATCTTCATTTGAAGATTCGAGCCAAACCTCAAACTATCCCAACCAAGCCAAAATTCATACCCTGGCACCCCCTAACCTCCCTAGTCACCAAACCACCATTGGTTTGGTTCAAATCAAGCTAAAATCCTTCAAGCCCCTAATCCGACCCCAAGAACCCTAGAATTCCAAAACTTAGAATCCGTCCAAATTGATGAGGTTTTGGGTGTCCAATTGACCTTAGCCGAAGTGTTCTCAGTTGAGAACACTCGGTTAAGGTCAGTTTGACCCCAAAAGTCCGAGTCTGAGTTTGAACCTAGGTTCGTCTATTCCCAAATTCATTTCTGAGGTATTTTCTCTCTTTTATTTGGTTTATTTTTATTCATTTTGTTGTTATAGTGGTTTTATTTTCTTTCTATTCATTGTTCTTGTTCTTCTCAAACTAGACCCTTTTATTTGGTCGAGCTTTCTTTCTGTTCTAATTGTTTGTTTGTTTAGTGTTATATGTTATAAATCATGAATCAATTCGATTAGCTTCATCGATTAGTTGGTCATATTATAACTCTCTATTTCTGTCAAATGCCACTCGAATCACCTATGGTCTTTTTTCTGATTGTTTGTCGATAATTGTTGTACAATATGGCTTGTATAGTCGATGGAATACATGTCGTCAATTAGTTCTTCAGGTTTGATTGGTAGAATAGCATGACTATAGTATATATTTTTCTCCTAGTAGGTTATCCGTTTGGCTTCCTTCTATGTTAACTTTATGTTTTAAGCCTGATAATTGCTTGAACGTCTAGTTGATATTCAGTTTTATTCGCATTATAAGTTCCTTTTGTTTGGTGCCATGTCTGACTGAATTGGATTGTCTTCCTTGAATCATTGTTTGAATAGGATTGAGAATTGGTTATAGCTGGTAATTTAGCAGTTAATAATCAGTGACAGTTATAACTTAAGAAGTCTTAGCATCAGATTAGAATCAGGGCAGTCATAGTAAGATTCAGGGTTGTTTTAGGAATAGAAAATGTTAGGGAATTTGTTTAATGATAGTAGTCTGATAATGGAGTATTAGTTGTCATTAAATTAATGAGTTAATGGGGAACAAGAGGGAATTGGGTCTGAAAATAAGGAAAAGCATTCCTTAGTGGGATTTAAGTGGAAAATGGGCAGATTTTTGGGGTTTTGGTCGGGTAGTTAAGTTTTAAAGAGGGGGCAGGTCTGTAATGGCTATAAAGGGGAGGAATTTTGACTGATTAAAGGACTGGATTTTAAAAGGAAAATTTCAGAGTTTAAGTTGAGAGGAGCTGAATTTTAAACATTAGAATTTCAGAGTTCGAGAGCTAAAAAAAACTGAAGAAATCTGTCTCATTTTACGGTTCAAAAACGAGTACTTCTTCTGTTATCGTTTCATTGCATCAGAGTGTTGAGTGTTGGTCTTGAAGAGGTTTGAGGTTTCATTTATTTGCTAGTTTTGTGGGTGTTCGCGTTTGGGTTTTTCACTGGTTTTCTGGACTGTTTGGTTGCTGGATTTGTTTCTGTTGGTCGTCACTCTGTATCTGTGCTGGTTGTTGCTGTTGTCTGCTACTGATCTACTGATCTTCACCTTTTTCTTCTGTTCTATTACCAGGTACACTTTCGAATCACTGTGATGTAGCTGTTAAAAGTGAAAAGAAATGCTCAAGTAGTCGAGCACTTAAGTTGTATCTGTAGTTTAATAGTCAAATGATAGGTAGTTGTATAGTCTATCTTTGTAATTCAATGAAGAATATGGACTGTGGAATTTATACTTGACTAGAACTGTTTTCTTTTGTTCGTAAACTGCAATTTGTAAATTATTAGTAGTTTCAAATGCATGATAGTTAGAATTCTGTCTCGTTTTAAATAAGTGTATTGAGTTGTTGGAATTGAACAAGTTTAGGTAATCACAGTTGGAGCCGGCATTAGTCTGAAACAGTAGGTTAATCGTGAATATGTAGCTAAGGCATGAATTTGAACTAATTTTTGTGAATTAGGCATTATGGTTTGGTTTAGGCAGTCTTTATTTGTTTAAAAGGGGGCTTGGTTGGTTCAAGAAGGTAAGTGTCGGATAGGTCTAGTTCTGCCAATTTTAGACGGAAATAAAAATGGTTAGTAATTTCATAGAATCCGTAGGCCCACTATACTTGAAGTTAGGATCGTAGTACTAATCGTTAAAGTCATTAATCCAATAGGCATGAGTTGAGTTCAAGCAAGATGAGTTAATGATTAAGTTTAACAAACTTTCGCAAGCATTAGTAATCAAGGTTGATTTTGATTTCAATTAGTTGTAAACAAATAATTCCAACGGTTCAATTCATCTAACAATGTGGGTTAAATTAGTTATAGGATAATTAGTTTCCTTTTGACAATATTGTTTGTCAATTCCGTATTTTATTTGTACATTCAATTTTAGTAATATTCCTTTTCGTTAACATTTGTCTCAAGCTAGTAACTAATAAGTGATGGCCTTTTCAAGCATGTAATCAATCAGGATTTTCTCTTCTTTCATTTTAGAAACGAACGAAAAATAGAGAAAATGTAGTCGCTTTATGTTTATCCTTTTAAAATGAATGAGGCGTGCCTCGCCAAAATAAAATGCACAAGCGGTGGGGTCCTCAAGTTATGTAATAACTACTTAGCTTTCGGGAGAGGCCGTTTAGCGAATATCCACGTCCTTCCCCAAATTAATAACACGGTAGTCTCTTTAGGCGCGTGTTTAATAATCTTACCTTCTTAAATTCGGGTGTGCATTTCATGCGACCCACGTCCAAATCCCAAAACGTCGAACCAAATATGTTCAGGATTGCGGGTGCATTTCATGTGACGCGATCCAAAGACATGTTTCAAACGACGTCCAACTTTCTTTAGTAATTTGAATAAAAGCGGTTAATGGTTGGAATTGGCACATAAGTTACAACATGTTTAAAAATTGGATAAATAAGCCGAACATGATAGTTGAGTGACCGTGCTAGAACCACGGAATCCGGGAATTCCTAACACCTTCTCCCGGGTTAACAGAATTCCTTACTCAGATTTCTGGTGCGCGGACTGTTAAACAGAGTCATTCTTTT
The DNA here is from genome assembly GCA_026770625.1 of Nicotiana glauca. Classification (NCBI taxonomy): domain Eukaryota; kingdom Viridiplantae; phylum Streptophyta; class Magnoliopsida; order Solanales; family Solanaceae; genus Nicotiana; species Nicotiana glauca. The sequence goes on along the minus strand of MU702183.1, from coordinate 3,668 downwards.
CCTCGATTCAGGATTAAACCGATGACTTGGGACACCATAAATCTCCCAAGTGGCGACTCTAAGTTTGATAAAAATCCTGTTTCAACTGTCCTTTAATTGGAAAAACTCCCTATGCGCCCATGTCGGCGCCGGAAAAAGGAGGTGTGACAGCTCTGGCGACTCTGCTGGGGATTATCAAACACAGAATCACTGGTTCAGGGTTTAAGAATTCGAGTTTGGAATAATTGTTGTATTTGGCTTATTTATTATCTGATCTTTATTATATGTTGTCTTAAATGTGCTAAATGTTGCTTTTTACCGCTTTGATAATTTTGAACTGTGTATATAAACTGTCTTCTCATGCACCCCCTCTGAGTCTTCTTGAAAATAAAATTGGGCATTTGCTTGACATAGCCCGCTTTCTTTGAGATAGCCGAGGTGCCTGGCACCCGGTGAAGGATTTTAGTCACACATGTTTTAGGCGGGGAGCACCACCAGTTGAGCCGGAAGGCAATGCTACCGGTACACTGACCCTCCTCGGCTCGAGTTGTCCGCTCGAGTAAGCCAGTCTAGATACTTTCTCCAATAAGATGTTAACTTAGAATAACAAATTCCCATGCTAGATCCCTAGTAGGAACGTTTGTTTGCATCACGCACATTTGACTTTGGAGACTCAACACAGGGGTTGGGTCTGTCTAGGACAGGTTATACCCGAAATGGAAAAGACCATCCTGATGCATTTTACTTGCTAATTATGCATTTATTTGCTTCAGACTTGCATGCTGACCGGCTTTTGAATATTGGGAAAAATGAAAAAAAGAAGAAGGAAGAAATGGCAGTGTATAGGGTTAAGAGAGTTAATCACCTATTTTGAAAATACCAACGCCCAAATACGGTCGAAACTCTGCTGAATTTTTTTTTTAAAAAAAATGTTTTTGTTTTCAAAAATAGTTTGTTTTATTTGGATGAGCTACGCAAGTTTGATTCTCACCGGATGTGGGATACGTAGGCAACCTATATCGGGCTCAACTATTTTGAAAATATTAAATTTAGGGGTAAATAAATGTCCTTAGTAAAGGTAATGCCATTCTTGGGTAAAATAGCCAAACGCCTACAAAAGGGCGCCGGAGGACTCTTTTGCAAGAACAGCTACCTATCGTCATACCGGATTCTTTTTACACAGCCTTCAAATCTTCTTCAACTACTGAAAGGCCGAGTTGACACGATCGGGTGTTTTTTTGTTTTTTTAAAATGGCGATAAGCAATGAAGATTTTTTCTTCATTCAAAACAAATTGATCATAGTCTGTATATGGTTTAGGAGGGTCTTAATTTTTATTTTTTTTATTGTTTAGATCATCATGATTTCCCCGCAAAGAAGTGGTCAGAAAAGGGCAAGGGATGAAGCGCCTCCTATGTTCATGATCCGAGATAAGACCCCGAGCAGTCTTTGTAATTGGTGGGCTAGTTTTGCTACTTGGGAACGAAATCAAGTTTTTAAACACCTCAAGTTCCTCACAGACATCATGGGAATTGAGCCGAACAGGGATCTGATTGAGGCTTTGGTAGGTTTTTGGGACTCAACAAATAATGTCTTCAGATTCAAAAATTGTGAAATGACACCCACATTAGAAGAATTAGGTGGGTTCATGGGATTTGGGAAAGATCTTCATAGAAAAAAACCTGCTGCTCCCAGGAAAGTAGGTGTGAGTAACTTTTTGAAGAAATTATGCCTCTGTCAAATCCCAATGGATTGCTTAAACGAAGGCTGGGTTCTATTGAAATACCTTTATGACAGGTTTGGTGACAAGAAAAGATTTGAGAAATTCTCAACCACAGAATTCGTCAACCAGCTAAGTTACGACGCTTGGAGGGATTTGAGAATCTTCGCGTTCATGATTTCGTTTCTAGGGACCATGGTCTTTCCAGAACGTGATGGGCGCATCAGAATTCATTTATCGACAGTGGTCTCATATTTACAAAGTAGCGAAGAGCATACCATTCTTCCTATGATTTTGGGAGACATTTTTCGAGCATTAACCCAATGCCAGGAAGGTGGAAATTACTTCGAAGGATGCAACATTTTTGCTGCAAATGTGGTTCATAGAGCATCTTTATCATCACCTAATAGTGATAAATTTCAATGAAAATTGGCAGAATTACATTCGTTGCCCTTCGAGCAGGGTTGCAGGCTATAATCTTCCAGATGGAGTGAAGGCCTGGCGGGAATTACTTGGTTCGTTAGAGGTGGATAAACTCACCTGGAACTATTATTGGTTCTCTTCTTCTAAGGTTATGCACATGTCGACATATCGCCCATTCTACATACTCATGGGTTTCAGGGGTTTCCAGCCATATGCACCATTACGCGTCATGCGTCAGTTAGGGAGAGAACAAAATAGGCCCCCAACTGAGGACATACGTCCATTTGTGTGGGAATTCACAAAAGAAGAGCCCCCAAAGGAATCTTATGCACAAAAGGTTTGGTTTGGTAGTCGATTTCCTGATACAGATGAAATGGTAGCAGACCGAGAACGAGGGGAAGTAATCCTTGCATACCTTGAGTGGTTTCACAACCAGTCAATACTCGAGCAAAGAACAAAAAGGTCCGTAAAGTAAGCAGTCGATTGGGAGAAGGAGGTAGAGTCCAGAGTCAGGAATGCTAAAGGCGAAGTTGAACGAGAATTCCAATCTCGCATTGACACCTTACAATAGGATAAAGGAATACTGGAAGCGGCCATGGATATACAACAGGCTGATTTCGAGCAGGAGAGAGTTAATTGGGTACAAGATAAGCAAGCACTCCAAGCCCAGATTCAAAAGATGAAGACAACTGCAATGAGATCAAAAAGGGGCTGGGCTGATGAAGTACTCATAAACAGTTTGGAAAAGAAAGCCCTCGAATGTCAAGAATACTTGGAAAAATCGGAAGCCACTCTAACAAGGATTCAGGCCAGATGGACCAGAGGGGCACAACAACGGGCACTTCATATGCAGCAAATAAAAAGAGATTATGATGGGACCATCACCATCCTGAGAGAAACAAATTCCACTCTCGAAGAGCGGGTTTTTAAACAAGCCCGAGATGCCAAGACAGATAGGAAACACTGCTATGACTTGATGGCACGGATGGAAAAACAAATGGACAAATTCCTGGACAAACTCACTGACAACGCTCAAGTACTGGGAGCAAAGAATCAACGAATAGAACAACTGCTTATGGAAAGGGATCGAATCAGGGGTAGAATCAAAGAAATCAAGCACTACATCACCATGAGGAGCCTAGCATGTGAGCAAATGCCTCGTACTACCTTTTTTGCTTCAGTCATGGGTTATATCCACCGGATCATGGATGAATTGAAGGATCTGCAAAGGGGTCTCGCACCAAAGCCCGCGGCAAAGCCAAAGAACGCCCCGCGGGCACAAAAATTGAAAGCTCTGAAGCATACGTAGTTGAGTCTGCATTTTCTTTATTTCTAAGAGTCTATTGTTTGTTGAAGTTTGTATTTTCCTTTTCACATCAAAGTCTGTAGTCTTTTTCAAGCTTTCATTTAAAAAATGTTGAGTCTTGTAAACAAAATGTTTTGATAATGAAAATTGGAAAATCCAAAAAATGGTGTTGTGAGCACGTGATTTTTACCCCAAGTAAAGAATTCCAAAAATTAAAATAAATAAAAGGGAATTAATTAGG